>JBAMAX010000023.1:0-20734 GCA_037043745.1 Chymomyza amoena
AAAAAAAAAAAAAAATAAAAATTGATCCGCCGTAATATACATATATAGGAAACAAATTTAGTTTAAGTGGGTAATTCCATATTTAATACAAATTATTTATTAAAAATATCTTCTGTACACTATGAGGTATAATCGTGCCTGCATGAATTTATTTCCGATTTAATATGTTTAGAAATGTCTTCAAAAAGTTAAAAGAGTTATTACACATTTTAGTCTATATATGGAGTCGGCAGAAGTAGCGCTGATCAACCAATGTTTTATCTATATATTGGGCTGCCTGAGGGTTATATGAGTATAGCCTCCCAAAATAGGTTTAAAGGAATATACATAGGCCCAAAGATTTTAATTTAATAAAGCCGTAAATAAACCCAAAATGTATTCAAAAAAATTTTATAGAAATAGGCTTTAAACCAAAGTAGGTTAATAAAATTAACAAAACTATCAGTTATCATTTAGAACTCTTGGAATAACCCTCGGCATAGCTTAAATCTGACATGCACTTTACGCTTGAGCTTTTGTGGCTAGACGAATTTCATAATAAAACTGAATGCACATATGAATGTGACTGTATATATGTATAAGTGAAGGCTTTTTGTATATATATGTATATAGTACATACATAACATATATATGTAAGCAACTTAAAGCTTGAACTCAATTTTTTGCGAGAAACTTTTACTTTCACTAAATGTAAATCTAACGTTCTGAGGGCTTGACTACTCTACTCCTGGCTCTGGCTAAATGCAGCTATGTCAATGTAGCCGCAATCTCTGACCCAAATCCCAAAGATTGCCGCCTTAAAACCTAAAACAAACTATGTCAGTTGACTGAGTTACGACGTTCCCCCTTTCTAATACATATATGTTATGTACTCACACACAAGTGAGTGTGTGTTTGTGTGAGTGGTGTACCTGTAGGCAGGTCACATCAAAACAAATATTGGCACTTGTAGCGCCTCAATAACACTTACAGGCCTCGCCTACAAACTACTTCCCACTCCTAGAACTCATGTTCACTAGGCGAGTATTTTTGCTTGTGCCACAAAAATAGGTCACGTGCTGGAAAATGTAAGTAAGAAAATATGTTCAAAAATCAAAATGGCGTGAAATCACCTGGTTGAAGTGAATCCTCTGCCTTTACACACACCTCTGTAGTTATGTCAACGAAATAAAATATAAATTTGTGTATGGCAAATAAAAAGCTAAACTTCCTTGGCAGCCTTAAGCCATTGTAATTGCGTCGCAGACGCCATCTTAGTCCTTTCTTCTTCTTCTTCTTTTTGATGTTGTAGTTGTTATTGTCATAGTTATTATTGTTGTTGTTGTTCTAGCTGATCCCACCCTTAACCTCGAAAGAAGCATAAGCTCAACTCCATGGCGACATGCAAACGACATTTAAAATATTTGCACTGTCGCTTTATCGTCTTAGCCAGGGGTACACTGAGAGAAAATGTGCGCAGAAAATGGTAAAAATGCAAAATGATTAGAACTTTTCCTGAGAAGTATTATAGGCAACATTTTTTTATTGCTACCATTATTATTATTATTGGGTGTATAAGTGTACTGCGAACCAGATGGATCTATTGTACCTCCTTCATGGCTTAGAGCACTCCCAACAGTCCTAAGGCCTTTGTAGTATTTTATTTGAACTTATAGTAACAACGGTCTCTGGTGGGAGAAGGTGCATGCCCAGGAGCTTGTTTCTTTTACCATATCGTGACCTTGAACCTCTTACGGTTGTAGTTGGAGAGGAGTGTTTTTGACTGTTTTGTTGAGTCGATTCTCTATATCCTCAGTCACCCCACCACTGGGGGCTATTGTAGTACCAAGGTATGAGAAGCTATCGAAAAAAATCTTTTGAGTATTATGGAAGGAAAATGCTTAGTGGTGCTAGGGTCTGGCTGTTCCGGTCATAAATAGGACGCCACTTAAATATTTCTGCCCTTTCTCCTCTTGATCATTTGTTCAAAAGTATTCAATTGGATCAAAATTGAATATATAGACCAAATAAGAGCAAAAATGTTTTCTTGCTAAAAATAAAACATCTTCATAAAAAACGTAACTTGATTCAAAACCTATCAAAAGACATAAAATAATATATTAAATTGAATACGATACTTGAATGCGTTACGCTCGTCCAGGTATTAATCCTACTAATGGCAATACTTGGCGTGATTTGTTAAGGGAACGTATAAACTCGGACGCGGTCGCACTAGGTGCCCTACTAATGAATTATTTCCTTATTTCCGTCCTTTGCTAAAATTCTACATACGAAACGCCTTTAAATTTGCGGCTGACTTTAATACTTTTTTCATTCAAGTCTAAACTGTCCAGATTGGGAAGGCAATCCGCCTTATATTGGCCTCTATCGTCACCAAATTTCCGTCCAAAAAGTCCTACACGGCACTCTGCTTATCTATCTATTTATTCTAATAGAAAAGAAAGAGTCCGCCGTACCTAACATAATCTCTATCATCTACTCACCCACTTACACCTTATGCACTAATACCATTAACATACGCACTAATACTACACAAGAATTTGCATGCCAAGCTTAAAAGCCGCTATACCTTAACTAGTATGGGTGAGAGTAAGTATACTTTTACCGCTACTCTCACCAAGCAGTAAAATAGTTATCTATTGCCCTATTGGAAAAATAGGAACAATGTTGTGGGGCGGCAGAATGCCTCAAATTAGCTCCATTTCATGATGTATAGTAAATTGGATGGACCTATGGAATAAAAAACACATTAAAAAACTTTCTTTTATGCTATGTACCTACAGTTTAGATTTTTATTAAACAAAGTCTTTCAGGATTCTTAATTGAGACTTTTTATTTGTGTGTAAATTCTATTAATTAATTCT
Source organism: Chymomyza amoena (assembly GCA_037043745.1). Lineage (NCBI taxonomy): Eukaryota > Metazoa > Arthropoda > Insecta > Diptera > Drosophilidae > Chymomyza > Chymomyza amoena. Next base: position 2,865 of record JBAMAX010000023.1, read on the forward strand.
ATTAAATTAACTATTAATTTTTTATAATTCGTATAATTGTTAACTAAAAAAGGATTTTATGTCGCTAAATACTAATCAAAGGTCAATAAAAGTAAAATCTGAGATTTTAATAAAGCGGAATCATAAAAATAAAAATCGGGTTTTTAAAGCTGACTGATTTTAGTATATATAATAAAAATTTAATTATTTATCGTTATACATACTTCAAATAGCGCCACTGAGAGAAAATAAGGTCCCAGGGCGGCTTTAAGTTTTGAAGTGCCTTTTAACAAAGCTGAAACCTAATTATAATCTGCACATATGGCTTCAAGGGTGATACGTAAATAACAGGCAGAAGGAGGCGCGGCAGACCATAATTCCTTTATACCGAAAAGCACATCACAACTTATAAGCACCTAGATTTCGAAAACCATAAGAGTTACAGAACTAAAAATTAAACAGCATATGGCTCCCTTTTAATAGAATTTGAAGCATTTCCTCAATTTTTTGTACTTAAAACTTGACAGAGATATATGTACATACTCTTCGTTGTTAAAGTTCTCAATTTAAAAAGCTTGTGATTTATAACATGGTAAAAGAAACATATTCCGAGCTATTCATTTTTTTCTGTTTTTATTTTTAATTATTTTTTCAAAATCTAATAAAAAACGGTATTCGACGTATTGTTCTGGTTCCTACTTTGTATTATATTCTGGTTTTTGCATTCAAATCATGTTTTTTAAGCTTCAAACTAATGCTAGTTATAGTAAAAATCGTTTTGCTTAAAAAATATATAATAAACGTTCTGTAAGGATTTAAAAAGGTTTTTTTTTTAATAAGAAACTCGAAAATTTTTTTAATCCCAAATAGGTATACCCATAAGATTAAAATAAATAAATTTTAATAATACCAAAATTATCGTTAATTCAAAATCATTTCTTTATTGAGCATTTCCATAATTTTTTTCAAGTTTAAAATTAATGCTGGTTACAATAAAAAACCTTACGCTTAAAAAATACATAATAAAGTACTGAATGGATTTAAAAAAATTTTTTTTTAAGATACTCGAGAAAGATTTTAGTCCCAAATAGGTATACCCCTAAGAATAAAATAAAAAAATTATCATTTATTAAAAATCATTTATTTATTTCCATAATTTTTTAAAGCTTCAAATTAATGCTGGTTACAGTAAATATCTTTTCGCTTCAAAAATATATAAAAAAGTTCTGTAGGGATTTAAAAATGTATTTATTTGTTTTGAAAAATAAGAAACTGGCAAAATTTTGTATACCCTTAAGATGAAAATAAATAAAAAATAATGACAAAATTATCTTTTATTAAAAAGTACGACAACAAAGCGCTTTAATAATGAAGCTGAAAAACATTCCCATTAGACTTTGTAATTGAATACGCTTGATTTCCAATTCTTTTAACAATAATTTTTCTCCAAGTGTTCTGACACATATCCTTGGCGGGGGGTGGCCACACTCATCCACATACAATCGCACGCAGGCGAGCGAAATGTTTCGCGTGGTTGGGTTTCGCCTTAGTCAGGCTTGAACATGCAAACACTCCCACACTTATATAAAGACAGCAAAGGCTTTTGAAATTTTAATGAAATTCAAGTGACAGTGACTGTACCTGGCGGTCGGCTAGGACGACTCAGCAGCCCCAACTCTCTGAGCTAAGCCCACACTCTGGGCGCTCATGTATGTGTGGTTGGCGGCACTCAAAATGTTAACACACATTGGTGTCTCGCTTGAATTAACAAATTAATGCAAATCCTTTGCAAGGACTATATGTATGTATGTGTGTATAGAGACATGTGCGACTTGGTTGACTTTGCTTTACGCTTAATGAATATTTATTAACTTTTTATGCTTGGTCCTTAAGTGTTTCAGTGTTTGGTGTAACGCTTTGAATATTACAATTTCGATTTCAACGCCAAAAGCTCTAATTTAATTGCCGCCGCTTTGAAGCAATGCTAAAAATGTCAACATCAACGCCAGCAACTATACCAACAACAACAACGATAACAACATCCGCTTCCGTTTTGCATGACTTCCGCCAGCTGGCAATCACATTAGAATGCGCTGCCAGGCAACAAACAACCAACAAGCTGATGGACGAGACACCAAAGCACTTGCAGAACTCCCACTAGCCCATTACAGGTGTGGCACATGCCTGTCGATCATTGCACCCCTGCAACAAAAAAAAAAAAAAACAACGAACCAACAACTAACACACACAAGTCTTCCCAGCCCGCTCCTGTCAGCTCTTGGCTGCGCCTGCTGCTCCTTAATGCACTCATTTAATTGCATTATGCCGCAGGTAGCAGGTTACGTTGCAAGCGCCTTTTACTTTTGCTGCCACACCTGGTTGGCGGGCATGGCGGGTATGGCAAGTGCACCAATTTGTATGCAACGTGGATGCTACTCGAGGCGGCGGCTGTCAGCAACCAGACTCGGGTGCAGCGACGTCGTCCTGGCCTGATGGCACTTAAGATGCTGACGCTCTGACGATGTCGTCGCATTAATTTGCATATGAAAAACTGCCAACAGTTATACATGTTTTTTTTTGTTGTTGTTTTTGTTTAAATACATACACTTGCAAGGAGCATATTGCAATAAATTGGAAAAGTCCAGGCAAATAGCATAGAGCAAGAAAGGGGTTTGCTTTGCTAGCCGAAAGTGAGGACTTTGTTTTATTATCGTTCGGGCACTATTTTTTTACAAGACACCCGGATATAAAGTTCCTTAAAAAATTAAGCCAAAAATACAACTAATTGAAAATGATTAAAAACATTAATTAAAATTTTGTTCAAATATTTAAAAAAAAAACAAAAAAATTTCGCTCCAAATAAAGAAGGTAGAAAAAAAAGAACATTTAACTTTTTTTTAAGAAAATTTAATATTTAATATTAATATAAACTTTGATAAAAAAAATGGCTTACAAATATTTTTTAAATTAAGTCGCAAGAAGTTAAGTTTAAAACTGAAATTGTGCCAGATTTTTTGTCATTCAACTTCATCATAGATTTTCAAAAATTAATGGGGGCATTTCAAGTACTTTATTTAGAAACCTTTAAAAAAAGGGATTTTAGGTGCTTGCAATTTTTTCATAACTAAGCGATATTTTTATATTATATATTTAAACTTATTGTTTAGATTAACTTTTACTTTTGTTTATATTTCAATTTTTAATAGCTAAAAACGTAAACCCGATAGGTTAATATCCTGTAACTTTTTTCTTGACAAAAATTTTATTTTTGCATAGGCTTTCTAAGAGCTATTGAAATGGATTTTTATTGGTGAGAAGCGATTTTCGGTAAATTTTTAACGACTGAGATTGTAATCGAAAGTTACGACAAAAATAATGGTTGATTCTAATCAATTTTTTGCCATAATTACGTATAGTCAAATATTGACGCAGTTTATGGACAAAAGAGGATGAAATTAGTACATTTTTTACCATAATTTTTTTTGTAGTCTCTTTGTTAAAAAAAAAAATCCTATATATAAGACCCCAATACAATTACCCCAATAGAAACCAGATTTCAAATTTCTATAGCCAAACTAAATAAATCAATCAACTCATCAGACTCCCCACTCTTTAAGCCAGTATCCATAATCGCCAAGGCGAAAAGAACTTAATAATTCTCCTTACACCTGGCACTAATATCATCACATTCACTAATGCTACCCACCACGCCCATAAATTTTCTCAAAGACAAGCACCCGACTGGGACCATCAACACCCTCTTAATAAACATATGTTTAAGCAATCGCACCAAAGAACATACCTCACACAGAATTCTTAGCTTTTCAAAACTCTATTCCCTCTTACCAATTTATATTCAAGGACAGCTCCAAATCTCGACCTAGTTATTCATCTATCTCAGTTAATTATCAGGCCATTCCTCCTTACCAAACTTCAATATAATATTTTCAGCAGAAATCCATCAAGCAATTTCATTCATAGAAAATGGCGGACGTAAAGTCGGGCGCGGACGACTTTAGGATACCCTGTACCACTAGCTTGTAATAAAGTCCGATTTCTTCACAAAAAACCAAAAACATAAGAATTTTTAAACAAAAATTTTTTTTTGACCGATCGTTCCTATGGGAGCTATATGATATAGTCAACCGATTTCAATAAAATTTGACACAGTGCTTAAATACCTTAAAAAAGATTTGAATGCCAAATTTATTTCAAATATCTTTACAAACAAACAAAACACATCGAATTTTGTATAAAAAACGTTTTTGGACCGATTGGTCCTATGGGAGCTATATGATCTAGTCAAACGATTTGGATTAAATTTAGTACAGTGCTTAGGAACTATAAAATACGCACGAATGTCAAATTTGGTCCCAATATCTTAACAAACAAACGAAACACAACAAATTTTGTTAAAAAATCGATTTTTTGGAAGATCGACCTATGGGATCTATATGATATAGTCAACCGATTTTATTCAAATTTAGCACATTGCTTAATTGGGCTAAAAAAAACGCCAAATCTGGTTACGATATCTTTATTAAAAAACGAACTATAGCGAATTTTTCTATAAAAAAGTTATTTTGTCCGATCGGTCCTATGGGAGCTATATGATATAGTCAACCGATTTCGATCAAATTTGGTACAGTGATTGAGAACTATAGAAAACTTTCGAATACCAAATTTGGTTACGATATCTTCATAAACAAACGAATTATTCATCTAAAACGTTTTTTTTTGTCGAGGTCATCTCAAACACCCCCATGGGAGCTATATAATTTATCCCCGATATCAAAAAATAAAATAAACTTGCCTCCTATAGAATAATATGGGATCTAATGTGAAAGTTTGGTAACTCTAGCTCTTACCATCTCTGAGATCTAGGCGTTCACACGGACGGACAGACGGACATGGGTATATCGACTTCTCTATCCACCCTGATCATACTTTAGGTACTTTGGGGTGTCTCCGACGTCTCCTTCTATATGTTACATACATTTTCGGCTTGCACAAACTTAATATACCCTTGGTACCATACGGTACAGGGTATAAAAACTCACATACAAATTACTGTATTTGCTCTAACTCTTTCTCAGCTCTTGATGCCATCAAGAACCTCTCTAACGTATCACACTACTCCACAATCATCCGCCAGAAACTCATCCAACAGTAGATAAATAATGCTTCCCTGTATACCTGGTCACTCGAATATCAAAGGCAATGCCCTAGCTGACTCCATAGCTAAAAAGGGCCACAGCTTACCCCTTATAACGTTGCTGGGGTGCGTTCCCCAACATTAATTGCTCAGACATTAACAAATACATAAAACAACTTTACACCAAACTATCTAACAAAAAAATGTACAATCAAACTAACAAACCCCATTCACAAAGCTCCTCCGCCTCCGATTGGAACATTGCTATCTCACGCATACTCAAATTATTAATAAAACACCAGCCCCATTTTGCAACTCAAACACCACATCCTAACTCAAGCCTACTCAATGCTATCTTTATACCTTCACTTACAAACATCCCCAACATTATTAAATTTTTAAAAGAAGGCGAATTATACACATATAACTTGATCAAAAAATGAACTATATAAACAACAATTATAGTCAAATAAGATTTAACAATTTAAATCTTATGCAGAATTTTGCGCACCAGCTGGTTAAGTTTTGCTTCTCTAGCTCTTAAAGTCTCCGAAAACTAGGCGTTCATACAGACGGACATGGCTCTATCACTACTCAGGGTAATGATACGCCTTTTTGGTACAAAAGTTGTGGGGTTTACCATTACAATCCATATATCTATTATACCCTTTCTACCTATAGGAACAGAGTATAAAAATATGGTTACAAGAAGGTCCGAGGGGAAAAAAACGGACATCAATACAGTTTCCTCGCCTTGCTAGAAATTAAGCAATGGAATGACGCAAAGATCTTCAAATAAATGGACCCATTTCTCCAAGTATGTAAGTGCTGGATCATTAACGTTGCAAGCTTTTTTTTTAAATGGCCCCATTCAGCATCTTGAAAATCACATTGGATTTTCGAGAAAATACTATGACCGACCTATTAAAGGCAAACATTTTTGTTCGAATCCGTTGCTCAAAGACTTGAAACAACAATTACTTTTATAAGTATTCCAAAATGCTGTTAGATACTTCTTCTAAAGCTAACAGTCTGCCATGGAAAATTGGCATATACCAGAGGACGAAATACAAAAAACGTTAAGAAAAATCTCAAAGATATATATAAAAAGAGAGTTTATTGCTACTTTGTACATTATTTTGTATAATAAATTTATTTCTGAATTATTAATCTTAATGAAAAAAAGAAAATTATTTGAAAATCTTGATGGCTTTTTAAGCTTTGCGCAAAAAAAATACGGCTCCCGCCCTAAGGTAGAAGCAACGTATAGTACAAATGGCACGGAGTTACGCCCAATCTGTCAAAACAGCTAAAAGCCAGCGCATTTTATTGGAACTATATAGTAGCCACCAGGTCTGGTCGTAAGTTTATAAAATCTTTGCTTACGGCACTGTATACCATGACGTCATACAAATAGCGTTGAAGGCACTCAATCAGCCGATCATATTTTCTTCAGAAAGCTGACATTTTTACTGCATTTTGCAACAGCTGGTGTTAAATATGTCTCTCGTAATGATGGTTGCCAGCTGAGGTTGCGTTCTGCAGGTTCTACCTTTGAAAAAAGATGGCGTAGGGTAAGCACTTAGATTATGTTGGTTTTATAGTTGTGGTATCGGCAGGCTTAGCGGCTAAAGCCCAACAGTTTTTTTTTAACAACTAGCGAATTCCAGCACCAATATCGTAATTTCGTCACCTACCATTTACGTCACTTTTTAATAGTAATAAATTACATTTTAATTCGCATTTCAGCAGACTTTCTCCGGTACACTCCCTATGTAAGGGTATATATTGTTGTTATTTTGTTTTTATTTTCCATAATACTATGTATAGCATGTTGTGGCTCGCTCTCTCTCTCTCTCTTGCTGCTTATGTTTAAGAGCTCCTTTTTTATTGTTGTTTGTTGTTGTTGTTGCTGCTGTCAACTTTAATGAAGTCAAGTAGCTGCGGTTTTGTCTTCATTGTCAGCATTATTTATAAAAAAAAAAAAATAAAGATGTGTGTGCATTATGTAAGTGACATATTCCTTAATTAAATGTGGAAACACTTGCAATCCAAGTTGTCCAGCTCGTGGTTGCCCAAGTTGCTACGTTCCAAGTGCAAGCAGCATTTACTTGGCTTATACTTTGGGTACAATTTTTGACTTAGCCATAAAATACGCGCATATTTGCCAAATTGACGTATATGTAAACGTATATTATGATGCCCCCGTGCAGCCGTATCATTGTTCCGGTAGACTAGAATATATATGAAGCGATTTGGTTGGTATTCGTGCACTTGCAGCTTTATATGCTGGCTAAATTCGAGCAGTTCCTGGTAGACTTTCAGCGGATTGATATGAGGAGCCACGCTGCGTAGCAACAAAATACGGGCATTCATAGACTTTATAGCGTTGATGCACAAATTGTGGGAATAAAAAATTAAGGGCAAGCTGCAAGTGGAGAGATGTTAGATATTGTAATACGTATATAAAATTAGACCTACCGATTTAAAGCCGTTTTCAAAAGACTTGGATCCACGTACTGCAAGAACGCAAAGCCACGGCATTTACCAAAAAAATCAATTTTAAGGCGCAATCTATAGATCGGACCCATTTTACAGGCAATATTAAAAAGCTCCTCGGCAGTCATTTCTGCTGGTATATTTGACAAGTATATCTAGAGGAAATTATAAAGAGTTATATTGCATATTGTACGTATGTACATATATTTTGTCTAAGTACCTCGCCAGCTCCATCGTCTAAAGCTAGCTTTTGTTTTTCGGTGGGTTCATTGACACCTTCCATAAGAATTGTACCATTTTGTTGAGATTTTTTATATAGATTTCCAGCAACAAGCATAATGCACTTTATTATTATTTATAATTTCTTAAAAACACAATTAAAAGCCACGCGCAAGCTTAGCAGCGAGACGCGCTAACGTTTAGGGTGACCAGCTGCAATAATAACGCGCAGCGTTGCCAGCTTGTCAAAATAGCTAAGCAGTGCGCGCAGCTGCAGTTTGTTTACAAAATGTCACGTTTATTATTATTTTTATTTTAATATTTTGTTTTTGTGTTGAACTCACTGCTTGGTTCCTGTTAAATATTTTAAACTTATGAGGCAGGCAAACTTTATGCCAAGCAACCATGCAACCAACGTAAGTTGCCTTTGCTGCTGCAACTTGGCAGCGCGTGCTTTCATTATTGTTGTTGCGTTGCGTTGCGGTTAAGCTTGGCAGGTCACCAACTTCTTGCCACCTTGGCAACGTCTTAGCGTATACTCCTCAAGTGGAGGAGGCTGCTACTTCATTTTCTTAATTTATACGCGGGCTGCGCTAATGGAAATTTACGTTTTGTGCCGCAAAATTGTGGTAACTTGGCTGCATTGTTGTTGTTGTTCTCGTTGTTGTTGTTCGCCGTGCTTATTACAAATGACGTGAAGCTGGGTTGTGCCACTTCAACTTGTAGATGCACGCAGCGTGCTGCTCGGCACTTAAGTAGCGTTGACTGCCATGTGCTGCGGTTTCACATTCTGCGGTTTAATTTTCCTTCTACCATGGCATAAAACGCTTAGAGCAACCACAGCCCGAACAATTCCTATGCTTTTGTCATAATCCTGGCCACAAAAACAGCGACTCATTTGTTCTGGCTTGAAGAGCTGCCAACTTTTTTTTTGTTTTTAAATGAAAATCAATTAGAGCCTGAAGTCAACAGTCCAGTAAACTACTGCTCTAGACTTTTAGGCGGAGTCTTGGTAAAAATAATAAAAAAAAATTTTGATAAAAGTATGAAAAGAAAAGGTCTAATATGGGTAGTGCTGCTGAATGGGGACTTAACGGATAAATTTCGAATATATCATAACTTATTTAACGACCTCACTACTCTTCGTTTATTCCTTTAACTTCCTGAGGAGCTTAGGGTCTAAGTACTAAGTCCTTTTTTCTTTTTTTTTTTATTTATTATTTATTATTGGAAATCAACCCTTGATTTTATGGGTTATAATCCAACATTTATGAAAAAGTAAGTCACTATACACTTAAAAAACCTTTACAATATATACAATATTTAAAAAAATCAAGTAGACTCTATTATATGACACGCCTTTTGTGACCGGCCAGGGCACATGCAAGCGAGTTCGGATGGTTCCTTATGCGATCAGCGTAACGGTCGCTAAGTTTATTCAATACATCACCCACATAGGGAATGCCTAGATTCTTGTGAAGGTTTCGATTTCGGATATACCTCGGGGCATCTGCAATTTTGCGCAAAGTTTTGTTTTGTAAAATTTTGATTTTTTTTAATATTTGACTTGGCAGCTGTTCCCCAGATTTGAATGCCATAATACCAAGCTGGCATTATTAAACTCTTATATAGAATTCTTTTATTATCCAAAGATAGCTTGCTACTTCTACCAAGTAGCCACTCCATTTTGCCAAGTTTGGTTCTACATCTTGCTGATATTATTTTAATGTGGTCCATCCAACACAATTTTTTGTCGAGGTGAATTCCGAGATACGGGTGTGATGTTTTCATTGGAATTATATCTCCATTTAAAGTAAGCGTAGGACTTGGGTCCTTCCTTAACGAGAATAAAACGCTGGAAGATTTGTCACCATTAAGCTGGATGTTCCAGGGTTTCGCCCAAGTTGCTATAATGTCCGATAAAGATATTATAATAAAATTGTTGCAAATATTCCGTGCTTTATTCAAGGATATTCTTACTTGTACTCATCTGTTAGAGATTGGCTTTTTATTTATATCAATTTCTGACTTTTTCGGATTTTTGTTAAAGTTGGTTTTTCTCTCACTAAGAAAATGTTTCAAACTAGTAAAGAAAATACAGAAAATAAGCTGAATTTTGGAAATCCTACAACTAATTTAGCTTTTCGAAGATCAAAGATCTTACACCCTCTCCGTTGACCATACTTGCTTATCCAAAAACAATAAAATAAGAAAATGAAATTCTTTGATGAAATTAAGAAAAAAATCTATCACAGATTGAGATTTATTGCGATTTCTTAGAAAAATTCTACCATAACTATAATAATATTGGGAGTATGCATTGAAATCCGCTGTTTTTTTACAAAATTTGAGTCTTTATTGTGAAAAAAATGTATACAAATTGTTTATTCAAAGTATTGTCCATCGCTAGCCACTACTTTTTCCCATCTTTCTGGCAATTTTCGAATACCAGCTCGGAAGAACGCTTCATCTTTTGAGGCAATCCGCGAATTTTTGGTATCTTCATAAGAAGTGAACCGCTGCTCGGACAGGGCATTTGTCATGGATCGGAACAAGTAGTAATCGGAAGGAGCAATATCTGGAGAATACGGCGGGTGGGGTAAGACATCCCATTTCAGCGTTTCCAAGTAAGTTTTTACGGGCTGTGCAACATGTGGTCGAGCATTGTCGTGCTGCAAAATAACTTTGTCGTGCCTTTCCTCATATTCTGGCCGTTTTTGCTTCAGTGCGCGGCTCAAACGCATCAATTGTCGTCGGTACAAGTCCACCGTGATCGTTTCATTCGGTTTTAGCAGCTCATAATAGACCACGCCCCTCTGATCCCACCAAATACACAGCATGAGCTTCGATCCATGGATATTCGGCTTTGCCGTCGATTTTGAGGTATGGCCCGGGTATCCATATGACTTTTTGCGCTTGGGATTGTCGTAATGGATCCACTTTTCATCGCCAGTGACGATACGATGAAGAAAACCCTTTCGTTTTTGACGTTGGAGCAGTTGTTCACACGTGAAAAAACGGCGTTCGATGTCTCGCGGCTTCAATTCGTACGGCACCCAATTTCCTTGCTTTTGGATCATTCCCAATGCTTTCAAGCGTCTGGAAATGGTTGCTTGATCGACTGCCAATGATTCTGCAAGTTCTTGTTGGGTTTGACACGGGTCTTCATCGAGCAGAGCCTCCAATTCTTCGTCTTCAAACTTTTTCGCTTGGCCCGGGTGTTCCTTGTCTTCAGTGCTAAAATCACCACTTTTAAAACGACGAAACCAATCACGACACGTTGTTTCACCAATAACAGCATCGCCGTAAACTTCTCTTATCAATCGGCATGCTTCAGCCGCAGTTTTCTTTGAATGAAAGAGGAAAAGTAAAACTTCCCGCAAATGACGCTTATTTGGCTCAAAATCTGCATTTTTCGAAGAAAATAACTATATGACGACGCTTAAATATCACAAATCTAATGATGAGAGATTGTTGACAGATGCCTAAGCTTGTCATCTGTCATTTTCAACCATACTTTTTTGCCCACCAATTTAGCGGTGGCTCCATCTATTGGCAAACAGCGGATTTCAATGCATACTCCCAATAATATAATACAATGATTTCGTACAAGAGAGAAAGTTGCTTACAAGTATTGGGAAATATATAATAACTCAAAATTAGAAAAGATAATATTAAAGATACTTCCAAAAACTTAAAACCATTTTTAACACTATACTGTGGGCCCAGATTTGCATATTTTGTCCAAAAATAGGTTATTTTCATTATCATTTTTTTAAAGAGATGAAATTTTATACACGTGTTTTAATGGATTGATCTAATTTTCTGAGAAGTATCCGCCCCCTCAAATTGATATATAGTAGATAATCCAGAACAAAATATAAAAAAAACGTTTAATTGGAATTGGACCATGTTTCACACAGAGTCCGTTATGACCTCCAAACACATTGCAAAAATTTTATTTTTTTACCTTTATACAAAATATTGAATGGTTTTGGAGCTATAGCCCCAAAGAGTTTCAGTTTTCCAAGCATATTACAAAAATACGACAACACCAATCCATCCGAGTTTTAAAAAGTATAACTTTTTTTTGCATGTTCTTTTCATTTCCGAAAAAGAAAAAATTCCATAGTTTAATTTGATAATTTTTTTAAAGGCATATTTTAGGCAGATAATAAATGGAAAAATATGTTACTTTTTTCTTGGGTTTCTTTTTTAAAATTCAGCTTTTAGATGCAAAATTAAATTTCCGAAAAACGAGAGGAATTACATTTTGGTGTAAAACATATGAAAAAATTTTTTGATCAAATATTGTGTTGTCTTCGGAGTTAGCCTTAAAGCAAAGTAGTCGAATGATAACAAAATCAAGAACATCTTCATAACTACTGGAATATATTTAAAACCAAAAAGTTTTTAGACCCAATTTTATTTTTTCTTTGAAGTAACATTTATAAATAATTTATAATAATAATATTTCGTAGTTACATTTATCATGGTAAATGCAGGGTTTTTTTTTTATAGTAAATTATCGTAATATCTCAAAAAATACAAAATACCTTAGCAAAGCATAAGTTCTTTAACGTAATCGCATTAGCTATGACTTATGACGTCATAGGATATAAAGAGTAAATGAAACATGCGGGAAAGACTTTGAGCTTTTATATGCACTATAGAGGAGAATTTTTTTGGTAACTCTGCCGATACTTCGATTTTTCTGTATAAACTCGAACTTGTAGTTTTGCTTGCGATTCTATATCAATATTTGTGGTAGGAAATCTCTGTCAATTGATATGCTACAAATATTCTCTATATCTATTTCATAATTATATTAGAGGTGTGTCCAAAATCTTGCTCAATCAAATTTTAGCTAATTTAATTCATGATATTGTAAAAATATCCATCATAGCATTTGAAATCTTTTTTAAAAGCTTTTGGTCCCAGAAGTCATTTTGAATTTTTATCCTTGAATAGAATTTTTACACATTTAATTTTTTTTCAAAGCTTTAAGATGCGTATCCTAACAATAATCTTTAGGCGAATATGCTCAAAGTTGAGACATCTTTTGGGAGTGTATTCTCTGAGTCGTTAGTTGGACCAATTAGGCTGCAAAACCTTAACCACAGATAACTTTAACTGAAAAGCCATAGGTCGAGCTAAAAGACGGACCCGTCATATAACAATCTTTGAATTAATTTTATTATTTAAAACCTGATGTTAAATCATGGTCTTTGAAATCTTTTAGGTTGCTTTCAAAATTCTTAAGCAGGCTTCTTATATGACCTATATTCCGTAAATAGTCATCAGGGTCATCGAGACAAAAGTATGACTCCATAATCATTATATCGATGGTCACTAAGTGCACTCCTTTTATTCAAAGAACTTAGAAAATACTATTTATAATAGTATCATTACATCGATGTTCACTAACTCCTTTGTTTCAAAGAACTTAGAAAATTACTATTTATAATTTGACAGGATACCTTAATATGTGTAAAATCATACTAAAATATAATTTTTCCCAAATTTTTACTTTATTTTGGGGGTTTTTTTAAAATCTGTGCTCATACTGATAAATAAATGATAAATGATAAATAAATGATAAATGATAAATGATATTTTTTCTCAACATCTGCAGGTGAAGGAATAAAATATGTAGTAGAAGTGATTCTTCTCGCCAAAAAACGATTTCAAAAAATTATTTAGAAGTGGTAAAGAAAATTTGTATTACTAGGCTATGGCTTTAAATAAATATGAATGTAAAATTATAATACTATTAAAAATTCCAAAAAGCGTACCCAGAAAGTTAATAATTTTGAAGAAGAGACAGCATCGTAACATACAATGTATATAAAAAGAAGATTGAGGTTTTATATAGTAGAAAATTGCGTTGAATATATGTATAAGAATATATTTGGATGATGCTGGAAACTGCTGATCCCTCGTTAGACCTTATTGAAAATCATCAAATATTACTATTTCTTTTGGTGAATAGGCAATTTTTTCCTAAAACCATCAACTAAAAATAAAATTATTATTAAAGAACTTTTGAAGAACATTCATTAATTGTTAAAATATCTCATTCAGAAAGCCAAAGGATTAGTTTACGTTAGGTTGGTTGAATCGGCTGCTCAAACTATAAACTGAGATTCCCCGGAGACCATGTGATCCATTGTTGTGCCTTATTAAGGAAAGAATTAAAAGAAGGAAAAAGGGGTAGATACATAGGTAGATCAAAACTGCTGGCATTTCTAGTCACTCTAGGCCCTTCTATTGTAGAAACATTTTAAGGATTCAACAAAAGTTGTCAGATCCGTTATAGGGACATTAGATTGCCCCATTCTTCAAAGAATGGTTTACCCAGAAACTGTGTCCGTCTTCTTAATCATGTCTCATATCTCATATAATAAAATGCGTACAAAGATTTTACCAACTATCCACTAATAAAATGCATTAAAAAATATAAAAAAAATCAACCATTTCTATCTAGCAAAACATAGTTAATTTTAATCATCATTTAGTTTTATGCATTTTTCTTTTTGTGTAAATTGCATTTACAAGATTGGAGCTAAATTTTCTAATTTTTCCAGTGTAAATTACGAAAGCAAAGCACAAACAAAATGAAATGAAAAGAAACAACGAAAAATAAACTTACAATAAAGAGCAGCTATTTTTAATTATGCAACTCTTGCACACTCACACAAACAAAAAAACTGCAAAACAAAAATGGCTGCCAGCTAGACGCCATTTTGTAAGCAACTAAAATAAGCGCAAAGTCGCACAAAACAAAAGCAAAGTAACAACAACAACAGTTTGTAACAATTATGTACATTGGGCGTAGGGCGTGGTCAAGTAGCCGCCCAGCAACAAACTGCTTAAGCTGCCATTTAATGGCCGCTGTAAGAGTTGGTCAATGAACCCGGCTTAAAGCCGCAATGCAAGCGGCTTAAAGTGCCAGGCAGGCATCATAAACATTAAGCGAGTAAGTGCAGCTCAGTGGCATTTAATTATCGTGGATCCGCTCAAGGCTGTGGCCCAACGTGCACTGTGCCTATGCAAATTTATAGTAGTCTATATTTAGGCATTTGCCAACATGCGTTCGAGGGTGGACTGAAAAGTTATTGTAGCTGTGAAAAAAGCGTTAGCAACCAACTTTGATTTGGCTTTATTTTTAGAAATTTTTTCCAGCTGGGTCACCTTGTTTACCTTTGTATAAGTATGTTGAGATCCAACCGTTTATGCTGGCCAAAAGCTTCGGCGAAGGACGCGTTTGAGCAACCTCCCGAGTGAAATGATTTTCATCCATTCTTGAAACTTTGGGGTGACCGACGTGCTTTTTCTCCGCTTTTTCGCAGGCGAGTGGCAAAAAATATTGGTATCCTTGGAAAGCCCAGGTGGTTCGACCTCGGTCCACTTCTACTTCTTGATCCAACCCTGTATAACAAATATGACAGGATTCAGCTCCTGTATGTCCAATCAATCAGCAACAACTGTAGGATCCTGTTCTCTTCGAACAGTTCTTTGATTAGTTAGGTAGTGGAGATCCCCTTGCTCCGTCCAGGGGCGACAGAAATAATAGTCAATTAGAGTTATTTTTATATGTCGAAGAGTATCCACATTGGAAGGGTATGCTCCGAATTATGAGTGTTTAACAACCCAACCAACAGATAGCGCCCCCTATATTACACAAATCATGATCTTTTTAGACATCTGACGTCCATAGTAGTGCCAAATAGCTTATTTGTCAGTAAGTCGTCATGGAAAGAAAGTCCATCCAGATATATATCATCCTTCATTATATATTTCAGGGTAATATTAAGCCGTGGCACTTTCGGGAATGAAAAATGTTTTCTTTTTTGGAAAAATTTACTTGTGCAATGCTAAATTCTTTTCAGCCAACCCTCGTATAGCGCTTTATAAACGTCTCTCTCGGCGTGGAAGCTTGTTGCCTCACTGCGGCTGCATTAATTAATTATTTATAGCTGACTGATAGACTGACAGGCTTTTGGGTTGACCGACTAGCTGACTAACTGACAACTTGGCTGATGAACTGTTCAGTATTATCAGTATATTGTTTGCTGAGTTGCAAAATCTCTTACCAGCTTTAGATGTGGCCTAGACTTTAAAGCTTTAAGTAGTGCCGCCGACTCCATATGACACCCTTGCAGCTTATCTAATGGAATCGATCGCAATTTATAAGCGATTATATATATATTTGTATGCGTATTGACGGTAAGTGCTATAAGTATGGGTATGGGTTCTCACATGGAGGGTCTTATTTGGCGATGGGGTATGCCAAACACGCACACATAATTATAATTTTTACAACGTCGAATAAACGCAAATATTTTATACATCAAGTCAGCAGAGTCAAAGTGAGCAACAAGTGGGGGGTGTGTGGGCTGGGGAGGGGTTAAAGCCGTATCTGATGGCTCTGTAATGAATGGTAAACCAAAGAAGGAAACATATTGTATTCTAGAGAGAGAGAATTTGCTATAAATTGGTTTATCGCGGATAATACTCTATACGAAGTGTATTAGGGAATTATGATGCATTTGAGATCATATAGAGCAGTAACTTTATTTATTCAGTTGTACTTTAAGTATCGGCGATTATTTATGATTATTATTACGTATTATCCGAATGTTTTTTATCATCGTTAGAACAGTGCGTTTTCATATCGAATACTTTTTTAAAGAGAATTTCCGAGCATTAGTTAATAACGCTAAATACTCTTTTAAAAAAACTTTTTTTAATAAAATTGAAATCTAAATATTTAAAAGATTGTATGTGCTTGAACAATGCTAAAATTTGAATATTTACCTACATTATTAGTTTTCTTATCATAAAATCAAGAAGAATGATCCCAGTATTTTTTTTATAGTAAGTGGCATCATAATTATAACCATTTGTTAGAGATTAGCTTCTGATATCCATCAATTTCGGCTTTGTGCAAAGGGTTAGTTTTGCTGTTACTGAAAAAATCTTTCAACTTAGGAAAGAAAATACAGCAAATAAGCTGAATTTTGGTAATCAAATGGCTGCTATAGGTATAAATAAAAGTATTTAAGATTTTTAAGTGCATTTTTGAATCCTAAATCTCCTGCTGGCTATATTTGTTGGTCCAAAAACAACAAAATAAAAGAACACAATGCTTTGGTGAAATTAAAAAAAAATAATCATAGATTGACATTTTTTACTATTTCTTGGGCAAAGTCTACCATAACTATAGCAATAATATAATACAATGATTTGGAACAAGAGAGAAAATTGCTTACGAGTATTGGGAAATATATAAGAACTAAAATCTAGACTCTTAGAATCTAGAATAGAGAAAATTAAAGATACTTTAAAAAACTAAATGAAAATGATAATTCAGACCATTTTTAACCCTGCACTGAGGGAGCAGATTCTCATATTTTGGTCTAAAATCTGGCTTTTCCATAATAATTTTTAAAGACAAAAAATTTTTCCTAATGTTCCTAATGGATTGAACTATTTTTCTGGTAAGTTGGAGCCTCCCCAGTATTTTTTTTATAGTAAGTTTCATCATAATTATATATAACAGATACATAAAAAATTGTAAATCATTTTTTTTTTATATTGTTGCACCAAATCGAAATGTTTTTGTTAAAAGATAATAAAAATATATTTTTTTATAAATAGCCCTGTTACCAACTTGATTCGTTTAAAAATACTCATTTGTTTGGTTTTTGCGAACAATTGTTTTTTTTCTATCCATCAAACTGCATTATTAGTTTTCAAAAGTCGCTGGGAACAGTTTTCAGTATCTTATCCAGCTAGACCCTTTATGAATTTTTGCAAAATATTGGTTCAAAGCTTTTAAGTTTGCTAGTCCTCTATATGTTAAGCAATTAATAAAACAATTTTTTTTTTTAAATAGCTCGAATTATAATTACTCAATAATGTGTAGTTAATATAAAATAAAAAAAAGTATCTGGTATGAGAAGATATATTTAATAAGAATTTACATACATTCGTTTTTTAGTAGGTTAAGTAG
>JBAMAX010000025.1:0-212227 GCA_037043745.1 Chymomyza amoena
ATACAAGGCAAAGTCTCTGATTGTGGTCAGCACGGCGGCCGCCAGAACGATCCTTGTTCCTTGCTTTATCCAAGTTGACACACAGCCTCCTCGTGGCCCCTTCTGGATAGCAGATTAGCACCCGCCAGTCTGTGAACCAATGTGTGCGGCGCTGTCCAATCCCCTGGACATTAAATCTGGGTTGTGCGCAGGGCTTGGAACTCGCCACGTAAAAACACTTATTCAGTGAAGGCCAAGAAACAAGCCTCGGAAAGGACTCCTTTTTATGTTGACGACCACGGCAAACGAATAATGGACAACGATTTACGGGTATGCACCTGGAACATCCGGACCCTCTATAGGGATGGTGCCTCTGCCCAATTGGCGGACGCCCTCAGTAAATGTAGGGCTGACATCACCGCCATCCAGGAAATGCGGTGGATAGGACAAGGGTGCAAAAGGCAAGCACACTGCGACATCTACTACAGCGGCCATGCGGAGAGGCGCGAATTCGGGTGCGGGTTCGTGATTAGCAAGAGGCTTCGTCACCACGTCTCTGGGTTCACTCCGGTGAACGAAAGGCTAGCCACAATCCGCATCAAGGCCAAGTTCAACAATATAAGCCTGATCTGCGCGCACGCCCCGACGGAAGAGAAGAACGTTGCGGTCAAGGATGCCTTCTACGCGAAACTCGAGGACCTGTACGACAAATGCCCGGCCCACGACATCAAGGTCGTCCTCGGGGATTTCAATGCGAAGGTTGGGCAAGAAGGTATCTTTGGTCCCACTGTCGGTCAGTTCAGCCTCCACAAGACCACTTCGCCCAACGGCCTGAGGCTGATCGATTTCGCCGCGGCACGAAACATGGTAGTCTGTAGCACTAGGTTCCAGCATCTCGATATTCATAAAGCCACTTGGCTGTCCCCCGATCTGTCGACCCGCAACCAGATCGATCACGTTCTGATTGACGGAAGGCATGCTTCCAGCGTGCTAGACGTGCGCACCTTTCGTGGTCCAAATGTGGACTCGGATCACTACCTTGTCGCAGCCAAGGTGCGATTGCGCATAAGTGCATCGCAAACAGCGCGTCCTAGTGCGCAGCGAAAGCTGGACGTCAAAAAGCTGCGATCGCAACGAGACGCCGAGTCATTCTCCGCTCAACTCTCAGACAAGCTCCGTCAATCCCCATCTACCTCCGATGACGTTGGTGGACTATGGGCCAACATCTCCCACTCCCTACGCGCTACAGCGGAATCCGTCCTTGGTTTCGAGCGCCCACCAAAACGAAACCAATGGTATGATGAGGAGTGTCGCGCGGCCACTGTAGCGAAAAACGCCGCCTACAAACGTACGCTGCAGACTGCCGCTACGCGAGCCATCGTTGAGGACTACAGGGAGAAGAGAAGGGAGGAGAGACGCCTTTTCAGACGCAAGAAGAGGGAGCAGGAAAGGCGTCAGCGTGAGGAAATCGAGATGTGTAGGCGCAGGAATGATGCTCAAAAATTTTTCAAGAACGTCAAGCGTCTGACGGAAGGTTTTAAGCCCGGAGCATCAGCCTGCAGGGACGAAAGCGGCAACCTGGTGACAGATGCGCAAGGGGTGCTGAGGTTATGGAGACATCACTTCTCTATGCTATTGCGAGGCGACGACGGCACCAATTCCGCCACTAGAGAAGTAAGTGAACCGGCACCAATCGACGACGACGGCGTGGAGATCCCGCCGCCCAGCCATGACGAGGTCAGGGTCGCAATACAGCGACTCAAAAACAACAAAGCCGCTGGCCCTGATGGCCTTCCTGCTGAGTTGTTTAAGGCCGGAGGCGATGAGCTGGTCGGGTGCATGCACCGGCTCATTTGCACAGTATGGCTGGAGGAAGCTATGCCCAGCGATTGGAACCTCAGTGTCCTCTGTCCTGTCCTGAAAAAGGGAGACCCCACTATCTGCGCCAACTACAGGGGTATAAGCCTTCTCCCTATTGCATATAAGGTCCTTACGAGCGTACTGTGTGAAAGACTGAAGCCACTCGCAAAGACACTGATTGGACCTTATCAGTGCGGCTTTAGACCTGGCAAGTCCACCGTCGACCAGATATTCACACTGCGTCAAATCCTGGAAAAGACCCACGAACATCAAGTCGACACTCACCACCTGTTCGTCGACTACAAAGCAGCTTTCGATAGCCCAATAAGGGATCGCGTATATGCCGCAATGTCTGAGCTCGATATCCCTGCGAAGCTGATAAGGCTTTGCAGAATGACGTTGAGTAATTCCTGCAGCTCCGTCAAGGTAGGAAGGGACCTCTCCGAGCCTTTTGATACCTTGCGAGGTTTCAGACAAGGTGACCCCTTATCATGCGACCTCTTCAACTTCGTCACGGAGAGCGTTCTGCGGAAGGCCGGCGTACATCGCACTGGCACTATCTTCTACAAGAGTGTCCAGCTCCTTGCGTATGCCGACGACATAGACATCATTGGGCGTACCAAGCGAGATGTCACCGCGGCCTTCAGTGCTATTGAACGGGAGTCTGCGAAAATGGGTCTGGCGGTAAATGAGGGCAAAACGAAGTATATGCTGTCGTCAAGTAGGGACGTGCGGCGGCTTGGGTCCCAGATTACGGCCGACAGCTAAACTTTCGATGTTGTCAAGGAATTTATATACCTTGGCACCGCCGTTACCACCGACAACGATGTCAGCCTGGAGATCAAGCGCAGAATTACTCTTGCCAACAGGTGCTATTTCGGTCTCAATAGGCAATTGAGTAGTAGAGACCTCTCTCGCGCGACAAAAATATCACTCTACAAGGCACTCATCCTTCCAGTGCTTCTTAACGGCGCGGAAGCCTGGACCGTGTCGCTAACTGATGCAGCTGCCTTGGGAGTTTTCGAGAGGAAAGTACTGCGCAAAATCTTTGGTCCGATTCGAGTTGGCGATGACTACCGCATCCGCACCAACCAGGAGCTGTATGAGCTCTTCAACGACATGGACGTTGCTCAGCGTATTAACATCCAGCGGCTTCGCTGGCTCGGACATGTCGTTAGGATGGACGAGGATGCTCCAGTTAAACGTGTGTTCGATGCGGTAGTCAGCGGCCGTCGGCGGAGAGGACGACCGTGTCTCCGTTGGAAAGACCAAGTGGAAGGGGCCCTGTCTTCGCTCGGTGTGACCAACTGGAGAAGGCGCGCGCAATGCAGAGGCGCCTGGAGAGACGTTTTAAGGCAGGCCGTAACCCGGTAATCGGGTTGGTATGGCCACATAAGAAGAAGACTCAAATTTCGCCGCCCCTTAATACAAGAGGAGCATGCTGGAGACGGTTAATGAGACCAAGTTATAAACTTCATCTTAAGTCAGTAGGTGTTGAGTTGGCAGCTGATGTGTTAAGGCAGATGTTTTTGTATTGGTGCGAGGTTTGATCAAATATTATTTCTTTGTAGGTTTTCGTATTATCCTTAAGGAGGTTTGCGATATGGGAAGGGTTATGGTTGGGTTGGGTGATGAGGGGGATTTATGGGCGTTTTTTGCAGCTTTATATGCAAAATCCTGTTAGGCCGCAGTTTTATCGATTTCAAGTCTAATTGAGTTAGAGTAGTAGTTTTGGTTATCTAGATTGTTAATGGGTTGCAAAGAAGATCTCTGATTCTGTGCATATTGTAAATTTGCCTCTATTGTCGATGGCGTAGCTGCAGGCTGTAAGTATGGCTGATATTTCTGCTGCGAAGATGGTGGCGTATTTGAGTAGAATGTGGCGGGTAATTAGATCTGTCTCTGTTGTTACGCTGAATGCCACACCGTCTCTTGATTTGGAGCCATCAGTGTATAAAAATGTGAAATTTTGTGTTTTTGTAATTAAGGAAGAAAATGTTTGTATTTAATTGCAGGGTGTCTGATTTAATTGAGGTATGTAGGATAAAGTTGATTTTAGCGGTTTGGGAGAGCCAGGGTAAAATGTATAGCAGATTCTATATGGGAGTAGTGGGAAATGCGTTAAAAGCGAATCTCACTGCGGAGGGGTATATTGTTTTTATTTTGTTTAGAAGGGATTTCGGTGCTTTGCCATAAAGGTAAATGACGTAATCGATTTTTGCTATTATAATAGCTTTAATGAAATATATGATGGTGTGGCTTGAAAGGCATTTGATTATGGCGATTCTCGTTGTATATCAAGGTTATGTATGTGTTGGATCCATCTGTAATTTTTGGAGAAAGTGATACCTAGAATTTTGAGTGCATCTACGTTTTGTAAAGTGAATGAGCAGTTTCTTTTTCGGCAGACGTGCAGATGTTTGCACTTGTTGACAGTGATGCACTGGTTAATATCATGGAATAGAGGGTCTAAGATAAGGAAGTTTTGAGTTTTGTTGGGATGGTATAAATTTAATCTTTTTTGTTTGGCTATTGTTTTGTTTAGTTTGTTGAAGGCTATTGCGAATAGAATGACAGATAGAGGAGATCCTTGTGGAATTCCGTTCTTAATGGACTGTGTGTTCGAGTAAGTATTGTTATTTAGATTCTATTACTGAGAAAGTTTATAATGTAAGGGTATATTTTAGGCCCTACTGTCCAGTCTTTCAATTTATCTATAATTGTATGTATGCCTATTCTGTCGAAAGCTTTTTAAAATATAAAGAAATTATGGAACTCTGAGTGATCTGATAATCTATCGTGGTTAGAGAATCATATACCGATTTCCCCTTTCTGAATCCCATTTGACGACGGTCTAGCAGCTTGCTCCTAGTAGCAAGCCACCCTAAACGTTTAGCTATTATTTTGTCGAGCAATTTGGATAGGCAGAGGGTTTAGAGATATAGGACGGTAAGAACCAGGTGATGTTTTATCCATATTAGGTTTATGGATGGGTAAAGCGGTGCTCACTTTGAAAGTTTGAGGGATATGTGAGTTGAGAATATTGTTGAATTTGTTGAGTATTCTTTGAAGCAGGTTTGGATTCAGGTTTTTAAGCATTATTCGGTCTCGCCCTGGGGTCTTTCCTTTAAGTTTGCTTAGAGCAGATAACAGTTCTACCATTGTTAAGGCTTATCCATGTTCCGCGATGCAGGGGAAGGGCTGTGGGTGATGGTATATTGAACGTTTAGTTTGTGCTGTCTGAATATAAGGTGGAAGTTTTCGTCGAGTGCTGAATTTGACCAATAGGAACTAAACGTGTTCGCTATTATGTTATTGTCAATAGTGTTTTGTGAGTGCTTGTTGGGGAGAAAGTGTATTTTGTGGCGATGCAAATTTTAGAGAGGGACGTATTGGGGTTTATTTCGATGCTGAATTTATGGATGACTACTTTTTTCTGATCTTTATTTCACGTTTAAGGATGGCACTGGCTTTATTGTAATTAATGATGTTTGCACTGTTAATGTAATTTTTTAGGTTTCGCCAAGCAGCTTGTTTTTGAATCTTGAGTTGAAGGGCTGGATTCCACCATGTGTGGAGAAATGAGTAGGTGAGCCATTGTTATTAATGCAGATTGATTAATAAATTTGAAAAGAGGATTGCCTTTGCTGTTGTTGCATTGTGCGCCCAAACTTTTATGCCAACCATTAAAGTCGCCTGCGATTAGTAAAGGTGGTTGTATGTTATTGAAGGTGTTTCTGAGGTTTTGTTTAGAAAAGTGTTTGTTAGGAGGAATGTATGAAGAGACAATGGTATATTTAATTTTGGAGTGTAATGTTACTGCGATTGTGTCAAGGTCAAAGGTATCTATGTTGTTGTAAAGAGTTGTGGATTAGGAGTGCCACTCGTTCATGTCCGTTTGTGGATGTGTTTACATTGTAGAGGGTGTAGTTTTTTGGTATCATGGATTGTAGATGAGTTTCTTGCATGGATATTATTTGTGGATTGTGGTTTTTTAAAAGGATTTGCAACTGGTTGTAACTGTTAACGTATCCGTTTAAGTTCCATTGTGGGATATTTAACATGTTATGGTTAAAGGATTTTTTTCTTTGATTAAAAGAAATAAATTAAGCTGGGAGTTGTATTTAGTTTATTTGGTCAGCATACCCACGGACTCCGTGTGGGTAATTTGAAGTATGTTACTAACACAAAGGCTGCATTTTGTAGAGTCTCGTGTTTCCTCAATATATATAAACGTACTTTATTTTGCAATTTATTACGGGTAATAAGTAACGAATAACAGTAACTAAGCAAAAACGTTCAAGATGAACATAGGGCATCGAAAGTATCTTTCTATCTTCCTCTGTTTCTGTCTGTGGTCTTTGCTTGCTTCCACGAAATATTTATTTATTTAGTTCATACTTTGTGCACCGAATCCATGTATTTCTTGGACGAGCACGACTTCGCTGCCCTTGCATGTTCTAATCTAGAATTGCTCGTGCAATGATGGAACGTGATTGTCTTAACTTGTGAAGAGCGAGGAATGCAACTCATGCTTTGTTTAGTGATTCGATTGCCAATACTTTTTATTGGTTTTTTTACTACATAGTCTCTCCAGTTTGGCTTTAATATGATCACAACTTTGAGCCATAAAGCATATGTCGTATGCATAGTTTCCCAGATATTCGCGTAAGTCCATGACATTGTCCAGAATGATGAGAAACACTGTTGGTGATAATACACAACCTTGCCTTACCCCAGCTGTAGTTGTAAACGGTTGGCTTTCTTTTCAACAAAAACGGACTGTGCGCTCAGAATTTGTGTAAAGTTCGTGTATGAGATCGACTATCTTCTCCGGAATACCTTTGCATAAAAGCGCATTCCATACCCTGCCTCTGTTTACTGTGTCGAAGGCCCGCTCAAAGTCAACTAATAGCGAATAAAGACTGTTTTATGTGTATATGTGGTCGACACAGGAGCGAGTTGGCCTAAAGCGTGCTTGCTCTTTTTGCAAAATGGACTCCAGTATTGGTGAGATTCGGCTTAATAGTATGTTGCCATCACCTTAATTGTTGCGCTCAACAAGGTTATTGGAGTGGCATTTTTGCAATGACTAAGATCTCCGCAATTGGGAAGCGTTACAACTACACCCTTTCTCCAATCGGACGAGAGACAATTGCTAATCCACGCAGGGGTTAGTAAGGAGCCAATATCTCTTGCTACAGAAGTATCTTAGTAATTCCGAGCGCAAGTTGTCCGGGCTGGCAACCTTACCATTTTTCAGCATTGACAAAGTCATCAGGATTTCATTATACGTTGGGGGTCGGTGGGTATATCTCTTCTAGGATTTCGACGGTTACGGTACTAGTTAAAATCATGGGTTCATTTGTAACACCATCTACGAAGTTGGACGCTTGTGCACAAAAAAACTGTCGCCATCGCTCTAATTGCTCCTCTGTGTTTGTGATATCGAACCCATCCGCCGACTTAATTTTGGATGTGTACGTTCAGCCTCAGCGGCTACGTTGTTATAATAAATTTCACTGTCGGCCCGCACACTTCGTTGTACATGATGTACACTGATTCCGACGAGCACGTTCTTTATCCGCCGGTACACTCGCAGGCAAGTAGATATGCCAGAGTTGCTTCCTAGTCCGAATTTCTTAACGAGTCGCTTCATTTATCCATGACTTACTTACACGGCGAACGCCACCCAATACTGTTTCAGCACTCTCCTTGCAAGCTTTGTTAGCCAAAAAAACATTATATTCAGCAACAACCGTTTGATAACGCATTTTGGGAAGATTGAATTTTGTATATTTTGTGCATTTGTTGCCAGTTACTGACGGGCGTTATCGCAATGTTGTCACAAGTAACATATATTCACTCTTCATATCAGCACCAAGTCTATTTCTGACATCCATAAGTGATCCCGGGAACAGCTTACCTATATATCGACTAGCCTGTCGTCAGTATTATTTGTAGTGCAACCAAGACCCTGGATACCAACTTTAGCAAAGTCTCCAAGTTAGTAACTGCGCCAAGTTGTTGGTAAAAGGATTCTTTTGCGTCGTGATCATTTGGGTCGGTAGGAGCTTATCATTGAACTACTGAACTACTTAGATATTTCGAAATTTTAATTTGACTCCAACATCGATAATTTGGTCAGACACTGTATTGTGAACCAGCATTGCTGGGCTCGCTTTGGGAGATAAGATTAAGCCAACACCGTTTCTTCTCGTAGTGGAGAATAGGAATTCATAACCTTGAGGCAAGGGTTTTGATCGGCAGCTAAGCCAATGTACCTCGCTAAGCCCAAGAATGTCCAACATCTCATTTAAACCCTGAATTAATCGCCATTCTTTAGAGAGCGCTCTTACATTCCATGTTCAAATAATAAACATGTGTTTAAAGCAGTAGTCGGCAAAATATGTTAAACATACATACATATGCGTTTTTTGATCGCATTTGTATCGAAAATTTTCTGCCACTGCGACATATTTTAACACTAACGTAACAACGCAACAGACATGAAGCTGCTTGTGCATGACTTCGGCCTTTGTTGAGAGAACGCCTGAAGTCATTTGGTTTCTAGCTACGAAATACAAATTCTGGAGCACTTTAATTTTGTGAGGATACTTGACTCAGAGTCGGAAGTTTATAAGCTGCTTGAACCCTTCAACAAAAGAATCATTTCTGGCCTAAGTGAATAACAATCAGAAGTTTTCGCACCAGCATGCATAACATGGATTTCGGCACAAGATCAACCTTGAAAAAACCTTGCGGCTTTCTGTTCTTGTTTAGGATGTTGATTTCAGTTTTTGCATTAAAGTCAAGCTTCTTTAGCGCATCGGAGACTTCGGCAGGTGTAACATTAGGCTCGATACCCTTTAGTGCAACTGGCAGGCATTTGCTCCTTATTAGTTGGTAAATATAAAAATTCTTCTTGCTTGGCACTTGAACGCCGCTCTATAGTTTTCTTCGGATTTGGTTTGGACTCTGGTTTCAGGATATTTCTTTTTTTACAGTGGAGCTCTGTTTTGTTGGAATTGCGACTATCGGAGCATTTATTTTGATTGCTGGCTCAGTATGGCCCTCGATGGTAACGAGTGAACGGTTGACGTTTTTACTCATCACTTTTCTTTTGTTCAAAATCATTTGACAATTAATTTAAGCGTATCTTCACTTTTGTAGTTACATACACTAGTCGACAATTTTAACCCTTTTATTTACTCCAGAGTCATATATTATCTCAGGGCAATGTTTGAGCATTGCTTGACTGTACTGTTAATTTTGCCCCAAAAGGGGACATAGTCATCGCCTTAGGAAACTTTAATGCCAAGGTGGGCACGGATAATGCCAATTTCGAAAGAATAATGGGTAAGCACGGTCTACCTTTAAACAGAAACAACAACGGTGACCATCTACTCGAGCTCTGCGCAAATCACAATCTTTTCATAGGTGGCACGAAATTCAAGCAACGCAACATACACAAATATACGTTGCAGGCTCCCGACGGCCATACCCGCAACCAAATTGACAATCTATTGATTAGCAAACGGTTTCATAACTCCCTTATCGATGTGCGCACACGCAGAGGTGCGGACGTATACAGCGACCACAATCTGGGTGTCGGCGAACTCCGCCTCCGCCCTGAAGACATTAGAAAACAAGAAGCTCGTAAGAAATTCTTTAATATTGAGATTTTAGCTTCTCTCGGATATTGCTCAACAATACCAGCAAGAGCTAAGCAACTCTCTCCCTGAAAATGAGACTTTGACTATGAAGCAAATCGCAAATGCATGCTGCCAAGCTGCAGAAAAGACTGTCGGTAAGAAAGAGTGCAAGAGAAACCCTTGGATAAGCGACATTACCTGGCAGCTGATAGAAGAACGCAAACAACTGAAAGCTCAACTCAGCATTTCCACGGTTCCTGAGCGCGATCGCATCCTGCAAACCTATAATGCGGCCCATCGACAAGTCAGAAACTCAGTAAAGAGAGATAAACGAAACTTTGCCGAAAGCACAGCAAACGAAGCAGAAATAGCAGCAAACAGCAATTACCTACGCGGCGTTAACACTGCCATTAAGAAGCTAACAAACTCAAAGCCTAACTAACGTACCCTCCATCAAAGCAGAAAATGGCACCATTTTAACCTCAGATGAAGACCAACTGAACCGATGGGAGGAGTTCTTTAAGGACAAATCCCCTGGCGAAGAAGTGGCTTCAAGCTCACGAACAACGCAGAGAAGAAGCCCCAGCAGAAATGTTTCAACAGAGCGGCCGTCATACGAAGAGATTCTAGAGGCGATAACCAAATTAAAAAACAATAAGTCTCACGGTCCCGATGACCTTCCAGCAGAACTTCTCAAGTATGGTGCGAACGTCACTGCCCGCGCCCTACATCCTATTATACAGTCAACGTGTACAGGCTCCACTCTTCCTGGTGAATGGAAAGAAAGGCGATCTTAGCCAATGCAAAAACTGGTGCGCCATTACATTGCCTAACACAATCCATAAGGTTCTAGCATTCATCGTACTTGCAAGAATATCGCCCACGCTCAACGTACAATTGCGTAAAGAACAAAACAGCTTTAGACCAAATCGATCTTGCGTGGACCACATCAATACCTTACGAATAATCATAGAACAGTCTAATGAATGGAGATCGCCACTATATCTTCTCTTCGTTGACTTTGAACGTGCGTTTGACACAATCTCCCGAGAAGTGATATGGAGTGCGCTGCAAAACTGCGGCGTCCCAGAGAGGAGGCCCTTTACAAAGATGCCATGATCAGTGTACGCTTCAAAGGAAAAAATAGCAACAAATTTAGAATAAACAAAGGCGTACGACAAGGGTGCGTTTTATCACCGCTGCTTTTTATACCCTGTACCGTAGGTACCAAGGGTATATTAAGTTTGTGCAAGCCGAAAATGTATGTAACATATAGAAGGAGACGTCGGAGACACCCCAAAGTTACATAAAATATGATCAGGGTGAATAGAGAAGTCGATATACCCATGTCCGTCTGTCCGTCTTTCCGTCCGTGTGAACGCCTAGATCTCAGAGATGGTAAGAGCTAGAGTTACCAAACTTTCACATTAGATCCCATATTATTCCATAGGAGGCAAGTTTATTTTATTTTTTTGATATCGGGGATAAATTATATAGCTCCCATGGGGTGTTTGAGACGACCTCGACAAAAAAAAGCGTTTTAGATGAATAATTCGTTTGTTTATGAAGATATCGTAACCAAATTTGGTATTCGAAAGTTTTTTATAGTTCCCAATCACTGTATCAAATTTGATCGAAATCGGTTGACTATATCATATAGCTCCCATAGGACCGATCGGCCAAAATAACTTTTTTAAAGAAAAATTCGCTATATTTCGTTTTTTAACATAGATATCGTAACCAGATTTGGCGTTTGGAAATTTTTTAGACCAATTAAGCAATAATTTGAACAAAATCGGTTGACTATATCATATAGCTCCCATAGGTCCGATCTTCCAAAAAATCGATTTTTTAAGAAAATTTGTTGTGTTTCGTTTGTTTGCTAAGATATTGGGACCAAATTTGACATTCGTGAGTATTTTATAGTTTCTAAGCACTGTGTCAAATTGTATTGAAATCGTTTGACTAGATCATATAGCTCCCATAGGACCAATCGGTCCAAAAACACGTTTTTTATACAAAATTCGATGTTTTGTTTGTTTGTAAAGATATTTGAAATAAATTTGGCATTCATATCTTTTTTAAGGTATTTAAGCACTGTGTCAAATTTTATGGAAATCGGTTGACTATATCATAAAGCTCCCATAGGAACGATCGGTCAAAAAAAAATTTTGCTTAAAAATTCTTCTGTTTTTGGTTTTTTGTGAAGAAATCGCACTTTATTACAAGCTAGTGGTACAGGGTATCCTAAAGTCGTCAGCGCCCGACTTTACGTCCTCCATTTTTATAGTAGTGCTGGATGATGTCTTGAAGCGCACAAACACAGAAGCCCCAGATGGGTTACAATGGAGCCTGAATCTGATGATATCGTCTTCACTTCTCACACACTAGCTGCTGTTGCCGCAAAACTCCAGCGGCTCGAAATCAACGCTCGCGCAGTCGGTTTGAAAATTAACTACGCAAAAACTAAGCTAATGAGACTGCAAACAACGAACACATCTCCTCTCCAACTTGTTTCAAATGGCAGCACTACCGTCATTGAAAATGTATAAGAATTCTGCTACCTTGGTAGCCAAATTACTAAAGATAGCGGCGCAGAATCGGATGTATCTGCAAGGATCTGTAAGGTACGAACTGCATTCCACAAGTTAAGCCGAGTATGGCTCTCTCGCATACTGTCGATTAAAACAAAACTGAGGATTTTTAACACTAGCGTGAAATAAGTTCTGTTATACGGATTCAAAGCCTGGCTTGTCTCTGACCGCATTAACCGACGACTGCAAACGTTTATAAACAAGTGTCTGAAAATAGTCTGTCGTATCTTTGGCGTTTTCAGTAACGCCGATCTACTGTCACTCACAAGCAACCCCCAATCAACATTAAAATTAAAAAACGTAAGTGGGGTTGGATCGGTCACACTCTCCGCAGAGAAGATGACAATGTTGCCAAAATGGCCATCCAATCGAATCCACAAGGAAGCCGGCGCAGGGGACGTCCTCGACAAACTTGGATGCGTACGATTTTCAATGAAAGCTCTTCCACCGCCACCTGGAATGTAATAAGACGTTTAGCGAATGATAGAAATCGTTGGTGAGCGTTTTTCACCGCCCTATGCTCCGGCTAGGAACGATAAGTTGTGCTACTGGAGGGTTATGGTATTAGTTTTAACTTTTGTGATTGTCAACTAGATGTACAATTTTATCAAGGAATAAAAAAAATGTTTGAGCATTTAAAATCGGTTTTATTTTTTATTCTCCCATAGCTTGTTTTTTTATGGCTAATTTAGTGAAAAAGGACATTTTTCAAAATACGGTTGCACATCTGAGGTCATAAAAACTGGGCAAAACTTAAAAATAGAGTAGACCACCTCAAAAATGCTCCGAGTCACAAAAATTGGTAAATTAACAAAAAAAAAAAAACTACAGGCGAAAGTGTATGCCCAAAACCCAGGAAAAACAAAATTTTTTGACTTTTCGTACAAATATTTCCTTCAGAAAAAGTCTGCGACACTTAAAAAGTTTGATATTTCATGTTATTGGTCGTGATATGTAAATGCGATTTCTGTATATAAAAAATTACCGATTTATTGAAGTTTTAGTACAAA
This sequence comes from Chymomyza amoena, assembly GCA_037043745.1. Taxonomy (NCBI): domain Eukaryota; kingdom Metazoa; phylum Arthropoda; class Insecta; order Diptera; family Drosophilidae; genus Chymomyza; species Chymomyza amoena. The sequence goes on from JBAMAX010000025.1 coordinate 13,099, forward strand.
TAAAAAAATATCCTCTTTTTTAAACGAATATTACATTTTTTCTACTGCACATTAACTTCACTCGTCAATATTTAAGTCGGTTGAACATATCATATGGCTCCCATATGATACATAGTATATGGAAAGGTACTGGCTCCTTCTTTCTATGAACAATTTAAATATAGAACAGCGAAGCACTTTTCAAAGGTTAAATGTAGTTGAAAGTGAAAAAAAAATTCCTTCGAAAAATTATATTGTTTTCATTTTTACTAAACCAATAAATAAAGTTAAATAATTCAGTCATTTTTTGTCATAAAAATGTGTCTTATAATTCGGCTCTTGTTGAGAAAGCGCGGTGCGGTCACTTTGGTTTCTTTACTCATACAAAAGTAAAGCGCCCCAGAATTAGTAAGCCGTGGCTTTGGTGCTGTGTGGCAGAAAGCACAAATTCAGTTGGCTAAAAGCGTACATCGATCTGTGCAATCTACTTTTTTCCATTACCCTTTGAACATTTTTTCCTTTTAAACCAATAGCGCAATATATGTATGTATGTATGTACGTCACTCTAATCGAAGCAATATGTCTAAGGCATCAAAAATCAAGAAACCAATCATGCAATGCCTTGCAAAGTCGCAGGCGTTGTTTAATATCCTAGCAAGCTTGTTTCTTTTTTCCTTGTGTTTTCATTTTATAAAGAATTGACAGCGCAATATTAGCTGCATCTTGTTTTTGTTATTCTTTATGTTTCGATTTTTCCATTTTTTTTAAGCATAATATAGCTGATACTTGCCTTAATATTACTACAAAAGGAAAAATTAAAAACTAGTATTTATTGTTGAACATTTTTTAGTTTAAAGTTGAATTTGTGATTTTTTTTTTATGTTGCAAAGAATTTCTTGACAAACTAGTTTAAAAAATTACACTTATATTTTGCTTATAGAAATTAACAATCAAATCTCGAAAACACTTGAAATTTTCATGAGTCTGTTATGAAACGTCGCTGTGTTATCTGTGGTAATCGACCTACCAATAATGGTTTCGGGAAAAGTAGCTTTCATTATCCAAAGACAAAAAAAGAGGCGCGAATCTGGCAGCGTAGCCTTAATGCCGCAAACATTCCCTTGGATGCCATTCAAAAATACTGCTGCGTTTGCATTGAGCATATTCCAGAGTTTGTAAATCAAACTAAAATGCAGGCCTCTACAATGTGCTGCTGCACTATACAGAAGCAAATTCAGCGCCCTGGTGCTTTCTGCAGTTCATGCAATCCGCCTGTCAATGTACTTCTCATGACAGGAGCCTCGTTGCCATTATATTGTGGTAGGTGCTATAATTTAGAAGAAAAAGCTGATAATGATCTTGGCGGGGAAACAAACATTTGCGTTCTTGAGTCTGGCTTTTCCGACAGTGGTGCCACGTTTCCAGATATAGATAGCACAGAGTTCAAGATGATGCACGCTACTAAGCAGTGCCAGAATAATCAGGAGCATCATGCGGTCTGTGAAATAGAAGTAAACGAGTGTGCTAAGAACTGCACAGACGTGCTCTTGCTGGAAAGAAGACGACATCCGATGGATCAAAGTCCATGTAGTTGTGAACTTTGTTCAAAACCGTCGCCTGTGGAAGGATCTTGTTGCCATTTAGTTTGCCATTCGAACCCACTTCCACAGATACCACTGACATATCATGAACAGCCACCATGTGGATGTGAATGCGAGCAAAAAGTTCGTCAGGATTTAGAAAGAGTTATTGAAGATCAAAATGAGCGCATAAATCTACTGGAGAACATACTTTCCAGACAAAATAGTTTTCATCATGTACTTCACTGCAAGGTTGATGAATTGTACTGTGATTTCGGTCGCATGTATCCTAATAATCCGACACCAGACTGCAGTCAAGAACCGAATATAAAAGAGCCACCTACAACAAAGCCATAAACTCCACAGGATACACTACTATTTAAACAAAAATTCAAAGTATCAAGGTAATGATCGTTCCAAAAGCCCCGAATGGCTTATAGAAGAGACTCAACAACCAAGCCAAAATGGCTAAATTTTTTAGGCTCCATTTTGGCAAACCTTACTTAGCATTAAACAAAGTAATACATACGGAATTCAAAACGTATCATAAAAAAATAATATATAATATCCTCTTTTTTCACTTTGACCAGATTACGTAAATTTGATGTAAATATAGCATATACATATGATGAAGAATACTTTTTTTTAAAGAAAAATTAAATTGGAGCAAATACCAGTTGCAGTTAGTTGTTGAATCGCATGTATTATACTGATTTATTTGCTTTTTAAAACATTTTTTTCACATCATTTCGACATTTTGTATGCTTTGGAAATAAACAGCGCATCCCATTTCAAACATTAACATTAAGCAGCTGATTGAATAACATCTGTGTATAACTTGACTTTGCTGGCAATGCTCATATCGACGTACTTGTCGCCAATGGAAACAATTAGACCACCGATAATGCTGGGATCGACGCGGGAGGTGATCTTCAAAGACTGGTTGCCCTTCAAAAACGACTGCAACAGAAAAGTATAGTAATATAATTTACAATACTATCATTAAAAATCCTACCTTTAATGCACCCTCCAACTGCTTGCTCTGAGCGGCATCCAAGGGCTTGGCAGTTACCACTTCGCACACAACTTCACCACGATGGGCCGCCATTATAGTCTTGAACGCATTAATAACTGTGTCAAGCTTCTTCAAGCGCCCGTTATCAGCCAATAGACTCAAAAGATTGGCCGTAGCTGGTGCAAAACGCAACTTGACAGCCGCCTCCTGCAGAGCGGTTGCCATTACTCTTTTATTAATAATGGGGCTGGTCACATGTTCGCGCAATTTCTTGTCATTTTTGATAGTTGCTTGCAAAGCTGTCAAGTCCTTTTCTACCTGATCCAGCTGGCTCATTTTGGAAGCTGCCGAGTACAAGGCTGTAGCATATCGACCTTCTAGACCGAACACCTGAACAGGGGGTTTAACTGTTTGTTGAGCAGCAGAGCTCAGTGTACGGCTCTGAAATCGTGCAAATTTCAAGTTGTTTTTTTAATACATGAATACAGAGGTTAAAAGCGAACGTTACATAACCAAAAACAACATGCAGTTCGTTGAGTACTACAAATAATTGTAAAATTCTTAGATGCTACATGAATATTTAAACATTAAACTATTATAATTAAACATTAACAATTTACCTACCAAGAGCGAAAGTTTATTAAAGCTGGCCATCGTTCTATGCCGTAACAATATTTTTCAATTAGGTATGTGCACTACCATTTGCATTTTTGTATTATTACGGAATCGATACCGATAACGGCTATTCGATATTTTGTATAAGTGATTTGGAGAAATTAACATATGCGAATTATAAAAAAGCAAACTCAAGGAGTATAAAATTTATTAAGAGTGGAAGCAAGGAGTATAAGCTTTATTAAGAGAGGAAAAGTCGATACCTAAAATACACAAAGTGGCAGCTTTGCTCGCTCACATCAGACGAACCACACAGAATGAAAAAAACGCGAAACGTCAGCTGTTGGTTGCCGCATTTGTTTTGATCTCAGTTTATTCATATTCGTGAATGTTATTGTGGTCTTGCATAGATGAAAACAAAGCAGTAGTAACGCAAGCAAAACATGTATACATTTGTAGGTTATTAATGCAAGGGTTTGTATATGTGTATGTGCAAGAAATTGTTGAAGTATCCGTATATGTATAATTTTTATTGAATGAAGCTAATAGGGCATGTTCTAGATTTCGATTCCAACAAAAACTGTCGGAAACGAAACGAAAGGTGTTCTAGATTTCGATTCCGACAAGAGTTTACTCGATATGAAAGTTTGGCTTGCAGCTGTCGAAATGAAAAGTATTTTGTTTTGTTTGCTGAAATAAACGCTTTAATGCCACCAAAATTAATTTTGTATTATTTTTTAATGCTTCAAGAAAATTTAGATGTGCTCAATTGAACGAATTAGGGTTAATTTTCATTATATATTTTTATTACAAAAAATGTCTATTAAAATTGTATGTACATGCAAAACCAAAACGATTGGAATGAAAGTAAGGTGTTCTGGATTTAGACAAAACAGAACTTCGAAATGTGTTGTCGGATTGTCGTGTTGCACAAATAAATTCGAAGATAATTTTATTAATGGATGGCTTAAAATATGTATATAAAATAAATTGTACAAAATTGGTAAATAAATTAAAAATATTTGTCTCTCACAAAGATGTTGGCAGAAAGAAAAATTAAATTAATAAAGTGGATGTTCGAAAACTTGGGGTAACTTTACAAGTGAACTTATCGATGGTTGATCAGCACTTTTTAAACAAACAACAATGATCCGCTTTTTTTTAGTTAATTATAGTAATAAATTTTTGAAGGGGCAAAAAAGGAAGTGCTAAGCAAAACCCAATCCCAACTTTGCCAAATGTTGGTAAATTTGCAAACACTAACGATGTCAACTATACAAAATGCGACTGTCAGAAGCGCATGACCAAAACAATTGTAAAACGCTTATGGGGATAAAACAAACAACAATTCAACAAAGGGTAATATAGCAGAGAAGTAACTGAAGGTGACTCTAAAACAGCTGCTTCGGGTCTAAATGAAAACGATTCGAACTCAGTCGAAATTTGAGAGTTCACCATTTGTCGAAATGCACTCGTTATGACTTTTCACAACGAGTCGAAATGTAGAACAGGCCTGTATTTATGAGAAAAAGATGCACGGCACATATTTAAGCAACTTTCCATTAAATTCGTAGCTTTTCATAATCCAGTCACACATAATTATACAGATTTGATCAATTTTATTAAACTGTACAACCGATGTTTTCATTTTGAACTTAACTGGATAATATATTAGGATTCACAACCATCACTAGCATGCTGTACATTACCAAGGAGCGGAAATAAAATGCACCACTTATTTATTTACCTGTACATCACATTTGTTACACTTGATAATGACAACTTAATCAAATAAAAAATATATTTTTTAAACTTATTCTTATTACGCCTACAGTCTTTATTCTATTTAGAACAATCAAAAAGTTAAATATCCTGTACATTTATTTATTTCCATAATGCTCATCCCATTGCCCTAATTAAAAATACCCTGAAATACCCTGCTTGGAATCGCTTGGAATAGAAATGTTAACAATGGCTCTTTTGATACTGTGTTATATAACCTAATGAACTAATAAATAATAATAAATGGTAGCCGAGGTGAGGAAGAAGTGGTCAATAATGGAAACAATACACCAATTTGATTGCGAAAGCATAGTCACCCTCAAGACATAAAAGCTCGAAGAGCACTAAATGAAGATGAAATTGACAACTTAATTCGTCATGATGTGAGTTTTAGAGCCTGAAAAGTCATTATTAGAGAATCAGAGAAGAAAGTTCTGGCTATAATGCTTTACTACGACGTGTTAGTACAGGTTTTTTAAAAGTCGGGCAGGACGGACCGTAGCATTCATGCAAGCAACTGAATTAATATTATGAAAAAAAAGGAAAGGTTTAGAAGATATTAATTTCTTGATGGTCTGAATTGAATAAAGTGGACGGGAATTGGCGTATGTCAAATGCAGGTGACGGATCTCCCTATTTTGTTGTGTTTTTTGTATTAGGGTGAAATATATAGTATTTAAAGTTGTTACTTTATGCTATATTCAGATCTATTATGATCTCTATCACCTACTCTAAGTCTCACCTTTAATTTGTATTGTGTGCCTCGGAACAATTTGTGTTGGCGTATTTTATTTGTGACTTGTCCATTTTTATCTGAATGCCACATTACCTTCCCCTCAAGACCTCAAGTAATATGGCCGAAGAAGCCTCTTAACGATGTTTACCAAATTTTAGTTACATTGCGACTGTGCATAAGGAGGGTTGTTTACGCGCATGTTATTTTAATGTGTATGCGGTCTCCTTTTCTTTTTCTTACTCTCACTACAATTTGGGGTACACCGCCGGCAGCATTATGTACTATACCTGGTTATATTATACCATGTGGAGCCGGTACAAAAGCAATTCATTGTATTTGCTCGTTGCGGCCTAAAGTTGACATCCTTAAATAACCGTAGAACGCGTACACGGCGCGTCGCAGCGTGCCAAATTTGTATAAACGATTACCCGGTCTAATTGATTACGTCGGATTTTTTAGTTAGTTTTGTTGTGCCTACTAAAGTCACACGTATAGGTAAATTAGGACATTAACAAACATTACATTGCCCCTTAAAAAAAAGGTAAAATCTTTAAAAAAGTTATAGTTTACAAAAGGTATATTAAGTTTGTGCAATCCGAAAATGTATGTAACAAACAGAAGTGTTCGTCAAAGAGCCCCCAAAATTACCAACAGTATAGTATGATCAGGGTGACTACAGAAGTCGATATACCCATGTCCTTCAGTCCGTATGAGCGCCTAGATCTCAGAAAAGTAAGCTAGAGTACTCAAATTAAGATTAGATTCAGCAATTATTTCAGGGGAGACAAGTTTATTTTATTTGTTCGCCGCTATATTATAAAGCTCTCACTGAGGTGTTTTAGAGAGCTTCGAAAAAAATGGATTTAGATAGATTATTCATTTGTTTATGATGATATCGTAACCAAATTTTGCATTGGAAAGTTTTTTGGAGTTCTCAAGCACTGTACCAGTATATATATCCCCATAGGACCAATCACCAAAAAAAATCGATTTTTGTACAAAATTCAGCATGTTTCGTTTGCTTATGAAGGTATCGTAACCTTTAGCACTCGGAAATTTTTTAAAGGTCCAACCAAATTTAATCAAATTCAGTTGACTATGATACAGTCCATAGAATGGATTGGCCGATAAAACTTTTTTGGTCTTAGAGACAATTATTAAAGGCAATTAATTGCTGGACAACATATGCCCTGCTTTATTTAATTATAAAAGAAAGTTGGATTTTTTACTATGAGTTTTTATTTGGAAATATGGTTTTAATGCGAAATCAAAAACTGTCTTAAATATGGTTACAAATCATTGCAACCAAATATGTTGATTAATAATTTCCAAACATTTTGTGTATAGTCTATAAGTTTGGGATAATTGTTGAAATTACGAGTTTTTATTTTACGCTTTACTTGTCATCTACAAAATAATATGAAAAGTTAGGAAAGACGAAAATGCTTCTTCCAAATTTTACTAACCATCATCCTCATCGTCATCCTCTCCTTCAGCATCTTCACCGTCTTCATCATCAAATGTTTCTTCCTCGTTATCTTCATTGTCATCCTCCTCCTCTGGTTCCACTTCAATATCAGGTACCAAATAATATTGCAATGGATTTGGCCAAAGGTCGTCTTTTATAAGTTCAGCAATTTCGTCATTTACTGGGTCTGTATTGTCGGAAAACCAATCAAAAAATGTTTTGTATTCCGAGTTACGCTTTTTCTTGTTGCCATAGGGTTTTGTAAGCAACTGCTTAAGTAAATTTTTGCCTTCTTTCCATTGTATGGGTGTGCTTGTCGATGCCGGCCAATCACTATTTTCTGATGCGGCTGAAGTAATTTTATTAAATTGCGGTATTCTGTGCATGTATTTAACGACTTACCCGCTGAATTTAAATGAAACTCTTTTGTCAGTACCGTATTTTCAAAATATGGGTTCTCATCAAAGTGAAAATTGATGCGATAGCCAGACTTGATATCTTCAAATTCTTCCACTTCAAGTTTATTTAATGAATGCAGACATTCCTCTTCCTCTTCGTCTAATATACCAGACACTTGTGGATGGTTAATGAACTAAAATACGAAAAAAAAAAAAAAAAGATTTTATGATGTATATTTTGAAGTAGCATTACATTATAAAATATAGTAGAACATTTTGTTTAGTATACATGTACATGCATGAATTTACATGCATATGAATATTAAAAGCGGCTTTATGTCGGCTCAATCCCCTTACACATTCTTTGAAAGAGTACTGCAACCACGCCGGTTAGCAACCGATAAAGGTCGATAACAAACATCTTTGTACACACTTTAAAGTGTCCTGCATTTAAATTAAACGACCTCAATACAACAGAAAATCTTTGGTATGTTAATTGGCTAATCTTGGCATTATGCTGCCAACGAAAAAGTTTATTGGCATTTTTAAACTATAATATATAACATTTTAAACATAGTATCGATAGACAAGGCATACACTCACAGACACATACATATAAAACCGGCGTTGTCAAAATGAAGACAAAAATGTAATAGAGCAACTATTTATTACAAACCATTTGTATTTAAAATTCATATAAAATTTAAATACTATCACAATTTTATATTATATATATATGATTATGTATATATAGATTTACGTGAAAAAAATTAACCAAGTTATATGCATATATACGAATACAGATATTTTCGTATGTGTATGCGTAAACGTAAGATATGCATGTGCGCTTATGATTGAAAAGAAAATGTGTCTTTTGCTCACCGCTGTCACCCAGAAGTTTGGAATCCTTTTCACCAGCTCACTGCGTTTCTCGTAGCATGGCTTTCGGAGTTTATTATATTTCTGCTCCACTTTTAGAATTTCCTCGCTAGCCTTCTCATTGAGTGCATCAATTTCATTTTGACAAGCATCGATTTGTTCTAATGCCTCAGACTCCTCCTCATTGGGACCGGCAGATGCAATGCCATCTAGTTTTGGCCGCTTTGGAACACTCGACATTCTGCTTTTTCTTAATTCTATTGCAAATACAATAATCCAAAAAATAAACTTTTGATAGTGGTACAGTTGAGATTGAGCAAATAGTCTATTTGATGCTGAACGCTAATTCTTAATCACTTCAAACGTGCGCTTGCGGCTATTCGCTTTTGCAATTTCTCGTTGATACAGTTTGGGGATGAGACTAAAATGTATGTCGTATCGTATAGTTATCGATTGTTATCAGCTTAGCATTTTACAACATTGTCTGCAATGATGCCATTTTTTTGTAATTTACAACACGTGTGAATATTTTTAATGTCGGTAATCAGCTAGTTGGCGTTGGCCTAACTATTTTTTAACATTATACACAACTCGTTTATTTAACGCATACAAACATGGCCACAACTGAAGCTCAAATCAGTGTAAACACAAATTTGCAAAAGCAGGATCTTAGCAATTTGGTAAGTGCTTTATTTGAAAATACCGAGAAAACTGGGCTGCGGCTTTTTTTTAAGTATATGATTGTCTGAACCATAGTACCAATGTGCGAACGCGTCGCCGTGACAAAACGCCGCCTTTTAAAAACCAAATATGCTACAAGATTTTAAGCTTTTTTATGTTTAAGTAACAATATTAGTAAATATTTTTTACTATTATAATGTGTTTCTTTATTAATCCATGCAATTAAAAATTATTTATTGCTTCGGGTTTTGGCTGCTGCTTCTAACAAAAATGCAGCACGTGGCGTTTATTGATACGTTTGCAGTTGCTCTCATTTTGCAATGGCTGTATATTGAATATTTTATATTCTTCAATAAAAATCATCATTTAAGTATGGTTGAGTGCAATGCAAATATGACGTGCAACTATTCTAATAATATCTGATGCAATACGAAGATCAATTCTAACCTAGAAACAGGCTATGAAACCTATGCAATAATAATAACAAATATTGCCTTGTGGCTTATTATACTAGTTACTTAAATTGTTCATTTGCAGGAAATCAGCAATTTAACACCACTTTCGCCTGAAGTCATTTCTCGCCAGGCAACAATCAATATAGGCACAATCGGTCATGTAGCACACGGAAAATCTACCGTGGTCAAAGCCATTTCTGGTGTTCAGACGGTACGCTTTAAAAACGAGTTGGAACGCAACATTACAATTAAGCTCGGTAAGTTATAGTTATTCAAATTAAAAACATTAATTTTAACTTAAAATTTCTAAGTAAAAATGAATTAATCTCATTGTTGGCTGTGACTATAAGGCTTGCTTTATAATGTTTGGCATTCGAACAAAATTGCAAGACATAAAAGACTTTTTCAGAAAATTAAACACTATGAAATAATTTAATACAAAATTTGAGTGTAGTATATTTACAATACGATGCTTTTGTTTGAAAAAATCGTGTTACAATTGTTAATGAACTTTTTGCTGCTGTATGTTTTTGCATCAAAGGATGGCTTCGCAATTTTAAGACAGCCCAAATTTTTTTTAAACCTATCTTTTTAACATTTCGTTTGACGATAATTACACAATTGAGGTATTCAAGGTTACTGTTGAGTTTAGCAGTTGAAAATTGCGTAAATACTTACCTGTCTAAGCGTGGATGCTCTTTTTTTTTTTTTGATTATCCGTTTGATTTTTAAATTTTTTTTATTCCCAATTTTGTTTGTTTTTAAACTTAGTCATTTACACCAACTTGTCTAGCAAAATTTATTAAAATTTTCTTACTTTTTGGCGCTTTTATACGACCAAAATGACTTAGAAAAGCCAAAACATGGGAGAGTTAGGAATACAGCTTATTATTATTATTACATAGAAGTTTTATTTAACGTAATTATTTTTATGTTGCTTATGTATTCCCTTTTTACAAGTAAAATATTTCATTTAATGACCATTTTTTGGCCTAACATGCTGCAGAGTTTTCCCTTTCTAGAACTAATGTCTAAAATTAAATTTAAAAAAGGAAAATTATAAAATTCTTTTGAAACAAGGTCGCTCTTTAGCTGTACATTTGAAAGGGACGAGCGATTGACTGTCAGTGATGGGTATATATAGTATACATATGTGCAACAAGTGTCGTACAATTTGTAGAAATAATAGGCGTCAACTGAAGCGTTCTGAAAATAATTTGTTTTTGTTAGGACGGTTGATATCGTCTTTACAAAATTTTGTATTGATTGTATTGATTTTGTAGCCGTAAATTTGATTTTTTAAGCTTTGTATTTGCATTGCAGCAATTACATTAATTGCGAATTTTTCTTCTTTTTCCGCCTTTTTTTTTTGCAACAATACTTAACACCTTAAACCGTTAACAAAAATTGTTATTTGCAGAACGCTTAAGCGAACATAAAATAAGACAACTTTTGGGCTCAGAGAGTCTGCGCAACAATTACGAAAAGAAACAGATGCAGTACGTAGAAATGCTGGCCGAAAATCGACAGCGCGCACATGTACAAAAAAGACCCATGGGAATGTTAAAATTAACCGATTATAATTCTAACAATAACAATTATCAGCAAGAGCTGATAGTATCACATTTGAGACGCAGCTCGAGACAAAACTCGTTAACTTTCAGCAATAGCAGTGGCTATGGCAGTGGTATGAGTATTGATGAAAGCGACTTAGCTCCAGTTACGAAATTGAAAAATAAAGCAAAGCGCCGACGACACTCTATTTGTATAGAAAAGGAAATGAACAAGCGTGTAAAAACTGATGATGAAATAAAAACAAAGAAACCTAGAAAAGGCGAATACATTGTGGAGTCCATTAATTGTGTCGAATCTGTCAACACAAAGCCGATTTTTTTTGTCAAGTGGCTTGGTTATTCGAACAATTTTAATACTTGGGAATCTTTAGAAAATCTATGGGATTGTGCACAACTGGAGCTGTTTGTTGAACAGCAAATGCAGACTTTTGAGCAGGATATATCAAGCATCACTAGGGAATTGGAGTTAAAATTTAACAACCTTGCCGCTAACTTTGACTATCGCACCATCAATATACGAGATATAGAGCGTTTTGAGTCATTAGAGTTGCAAATTGATCTAATTCTATTGGCACAATTTCGCGCTGCCAATAGTCGCAGTCAGCGTGAGCCACAAAAGATAAGTGAACGTGCGCTATATCGCATGATGTTGCAGCGTGCGTGCTATAAACGCAAGAAGCAACTTCACATGCTGCACCAGTTTGAAACGCGTATGAACGAAGTGGAGCAGCCTGCACCGTCTATACGAGTAGAGAACAATGTTGACCTTGAGTGCATTGATAGCAGTTTTGTGTACATACATGAGAATATTAGTGGCACAGGCGTGCCAATCATGGAATCCGGAATTTTGGGATGCAAATGCGACACTGGTGACGAAAATGTTTGTTGTGCAGCATCCACTAAGTGTTGCGCGCGCCTAGCAGGAGAATTGTATGCTTATAAAAAGAGTACAAGGCGCCTACGCCTGCACCCAGGGAGTGCCATTTATGAATGCAATAGCAGTTGCACATGTGATATGTCTTGCACCAATCGTCTGGTACAGCATGGTCGAAAACATGAACTGGTATTATTTAAAACTTCTGATGGGCGTGGTTGGGGAGTACGTACGCCCCATGCGCTGTCAAAAGGAGAGTTTGTGTGTGAATATGTTGGGGAGATTATTACTACAGAGGAGGCAAATTGCCGTGGAAAAGCTTATGATGACAATGGGCGTACTTATCTCTTTGATTTGGATTATAATACCACAGCGGAAAGCGAGTTTACTATCGATGCGGCTAATTACGGAAATATTTCACATTTCATCAACCACTCGTGCGATCCAAATTTGGCCGTTTTTCCATGTTGGATCAATCATTTAAATTCTGCATTGCCTCGCCTGGTTTTTTTTACACTGCGGCCTGTTAAGGCCGGAGAAGAGCTCAGTTTTGATTATATACGTGCTGATAATGAAGAAGATCCATATGAAAATTTGTCCGACGGAGCCCGAGTTAAATGTCGCTGTGGCGCCGCAAAGTGTCGTAAAGTCTTATTTTGATTAGCAACCAAATATGGTTTTTAATTTTAAATCAAATTCTTTATTGCACAAAATTAACTTAAAGTAAAAACACAATTTTCGTCTATGTTTCGTAATTGATTTAATTTTTGGTCATTATTTGTATGACTTGTAATATTGCTTATTAGTTGCATTATAAAATTTTTTTAAAATAATCATGTTTTCTGTCGCTTATATATATATTTATATATATATATATTTTTTTTTTTGTATTTTAATTTTTACATGACAAGTATTTTTACAAGTCATTTAACTATGAGTTTGTAATTATAAGATAAACATACATTAACTACATATTTATTATCCTTAGGGGATCAAAGAATATTTTGTATAACTGTCATTGATAAGTTAAACTATTTAAATTTTTTTAATAAAAGTAAATAGATTTTAACACTTGATGCTTTTACCTATTATTATTCTATTATATTTTTTTATACCTTTTCAAAAGCTCGAAATGTTATTGCAGTTTATTTCTCCGGGTTGTCAATGACTTGAAAAACTAATTATTTTTTAGAGTTTCTTATTTGGGTAAGCTAAGGGTGCAAATATGAATTAGAAAGTGCGGTTAAGCCCGCAAATTGAGTGACGAACCCGATAATATTAACAGCACCACCAGCAACTAATGGAGAATTGAAAAAAGAGGTTTCAGCTGTCCAAGGGTTTTGTTCGCAATTTGTGCAAAAGCCACTTAAAGTAATTAATTTACTTTATCGTGGCTAATGAAATCGACAATGATTTATGTATTGCTTAGCTTAACATAAATTTGTTTTAACTGATTTCAGGTTACGCTAATGCCAAAATTTATAAGTGTGACAATCCGAAGTGTCCTCGTCCGGCAAGTTTTGTATCAGATGGTTCAAGCAAAGACGACAGTTTTCCTTGTGCACGTCCTGCTTGCTCCGGGCGGTTTCGATTGGTGCGCCATGTAAGCTTTGTTGATTGTCCCGGTCACGACATTCTCATGGCTACTATGCTTAACGGTGCCGCCGTGATGGATGCGGCGCTTTTGCTGATAGCTGGTATGGAAAATCTGATAAAATCTTTGAAAATTGTAAATAAAATATATTTATCTTTTAGGCAATGAATCCTGCCCACAACCACAAACCTCCGAGCACTTGGCTGCTATCGAGATTATGAAACTGAAACAAATTTTGATACTTCAAAACAAAATCGATTTGGTCAAGGAGAGTCAGGCGAAGGAGCAATATGAGGAGATCACGAAGTTTGTGCAAGGCACTGTTGCCGAGGGCGCACCTATAATTCCAATCTCGGCTCAATTAAAATACAATATTGATGTGCTGTGCGAGTATATTGTTAATAAGATACCCGTGCCCCAGCGAGACTTTAATGCACCACCACGACTAATTGTCATTCGTTCATTTGATGTTAACAAGCCTGGCTGCGAGGTGCAAGATCTTAAAGGCGGTGTTGCCGGGGGCTCTATATTGAGCGGCGTTCTAAAGGTCGGCCAAGAGATTGAAGTTCGCCCTGGAGTTGTTACCAAGGATAGCGACGGTAACATTACATGTCGCCCTATCTTTTCCCGAATTGTCTCGTTATTTGCTGAGCAAAATGAACTGCAGTATGCCGTGCCTGGGGGTTTGATCGGTGTAGGCACAAAAATTGATCCCACACTGTGTCGTGCCGACCGATTGGTCGGTCAGGTCTTAGGCGCTGTAGGTAATTTGCCCGACATATATATTGAGCTGGAAATATCGTACTATCTATTGCGCCGATTGTTAGGCGTGCGCACTGATGGTGATAAGAAAGGTGCTCGTGTTGAAAAACTGCAGAGAAATGAAATTTTGCTTGTAAACATTGGATCACTTAGCACCGGCGGCCGCATCTCGGCTACTAAGGGTGATTTAGCCAAAATTGTGCTGACAACGCCCGTGTGCACAGAAAAGGGTGAAAAGATTGCACTAAGTCGGCGTGTAGAAAACCATTGGCGGTAAGTTAATTGTTGCTTCCTTATGTTAACAATGCCTAAAGCTTTGTTTTTTCTTACAGTTTGATTGGTTGGGGTCAGATCTTTGGTGGCAAAACAATTACACCTGTGTTGGATAGTCAGCCTACTGCCGCGAAAAAATAGAATTTGCCCTCTCCACTGTGAATTCATTCAGTTAGGATTTGAAGTGTAACAAATTAAAGAAACGGCTCGTCGTTTTGGACGGTTTTTTGTTAACCAATTGAACTCTTGTGTTTTCTGCGTCATTTTTGCTTATCTTTAATAACTACCACTACATAAACAAAAGTCCGTTGAAAAAAAAATCAACATAAACTTCATACCTTAAACTATTTCATATGTATGTATGTAAAGAAACTTTTCGCTTGCGGAAATTATAAATACTAGAAGTAAGTCTGGACACTACAAGAAACTGATTTGTTATACATACGAACAAAACTATGATATCATCATACAGTTGTTTTATGTTTAAAATAAAATATTGAATGCATTTTTACATTAAAATAAATAATTTGAATCCTTCAAATATGGACAAAATTCGTATAAAAATATAATGCATTCATTTAGATCACCGAATTTTACTTATATACTTTTAAAATAAGACTGGAAAATACTCATCCTATTGTTGTTAGGAACGAAGAGATTTGGGATCCAGACTGTGCCAAATTTATGCTTTACCTTGCTCCCATTTGAATCAAACTGGCAAATGCTATTGTGATAAATGCTTCGGTATAATGCCACTTATCATAAATGCAAGCTGGGGATCCCGACCCCCTCATTGTCGCGCGTGTGTAAAGACATGAAGCTGGCAACTTTATTGTTTTTAAGACGCAAGTGTGACGATTTCCCCTTATCCAGATCTGCATATGCAAGGAAAGACTATTCTTGTATTGATATTCCATAAAGGACATCTCAGAAAATGTATAAAATCTTATATCTCAACATGAGATGCCATGTCAGTTTGAAAGTTTTCTGTGTCAATTTGCATCAAGATAGTTTAGATTCCACATTCTTATTTAGATAATTTTTTTTTTAATGGACAAACATAACGTTTTTAATTTGACACAATCTTACAGAAACCTACAACCGGAATGAACAAGTCAGCTTGATAATGTTTGCTCAAAATCCGCTTCTAGTCGGATGCGGTAGCGAGAGGTTTCCGTTTTTTCAAGTACCGCACGAAACAAAATGGTTCCGAACGCGTTTAGGTTTTAATCGTGCGGTCATTTGCGGTATGTTGTGACTGACTTGATTTTGCCGCATTTTAAGTTTTGAATCTTGCCGTCACACCGAATTTTCAGTTTTGAAACATGAGGTCATTTTCGGCATATTGTTACTGATTTCATTTTAGCGCATTTTACATAAGTTTTCAATAATGCGATCATTTGTGGTATATTGCGACAGTAATAATTTGGTTGAACATACACAAGAAACGTGCATTTACACAGGCATGAGGCCGAAGTCGAAACTTTGAACACAGCGGAGAACAATGCGGTAATATCACGTCAATCAATGCGGAACAGAGAATAAAATTATTACTTACTTTAATTTGTATGTTGTGACTAGTTATCACAATGATATATGTTTAAATTTTAGCAACCAACGCATTTTATTAATTCGAAAGCGAATTAAATGTAATATAACCACTAAACACTCTGAATTTTGGCCGCTCTCTCTTTGCCCATTCGGGAGTAAATGCACGAGGTAAAGTGTCTGTTATGGCTATGGGCTGCTCAGCTTTGGCACAGCAACAACCCTTGGGTATGTTTGTTGTTGGCCCACACTTAATAAATGACATAATGTTTTTATCTTTCATCAAAATCTTCCAACATTTGGCCGTGAGGATTTAAGACTTTTGCTTTCGTCGGTTAGATCACGAAAATGTGCCATTTTAAACTTTTTCGGCGATTGCCACTGAAGTTTCTTCCATTTGCTTAATAAAATTACATTCTTTTTAAAAATGAATCGACTGCCGGCCGCCAGCCTATGGAAATTTTACCGCTTTAGAACGCAAAATTCAAGTCGGTGATCCGATATGCAAAAAAAAAGGTGCCGGTTGCAGTTCTCTGATAGCTACTATTACACTGCAAGATTTTTTTTAAAATTAACTTATTACTTACTACATGTTGGAAATAAATATACGTACTTTGAATTTTTAAACCCTGTACCTATGGTACAAAGGGTGAACTAGAATTGTTGAATGTATGTAACGGACAGAAGTAGGCATGTCAGACCCCAAATCATTTATAACCTCGGGTAGCGATTGAACTATGTTCGTCCGTGTGTATGAACACCTAGATTTCGGAGATTATAAGAGCTAGAGATACGAAACATCATGATGCTCATATTTCCTGAGAAGATAAACTTTTTTGAATCATGTCAATATATTCCCCTGTTCCCCCGGTAACAAGTAACACATAATGACAATTTTTGGCAAGCTGATTCATGCGACTCTAATGTACAAATCCACATCCAACTTTATTTTATCGATGTTGACTCCTCACCCCACATACGTAACTTTCGATTTTCATCAAAATCGGTACAAATTTATCCAACCTATAAGTGTAAATACTAAACAATTCTTAGAAGGTCTATGCAGAAATAACATTTTTTTTGAGAAAAAAGGTACAGTATAAACATACATATTTTTAAATACTATTAAGCAATTACGAAAAAAAAAATCACACTAGGTTATATTTAGTGTTTAGCGATTTATTTCTTCTTTCAATATTGGATTATAGCCTTTTAAATTTATCGGTTCATTGCCAATGAATACATAAATATCTGAAAAAAATGTAAATATTTGCCAAAGAAAAATTCGTTAGGCTTAGTACTATATTTACGCTAAATAACTTAAAGTCAAACGATATTAAATTTTAAGTTTTTAAATTTTATATTAGTTTAGGTATACTACCTAAAACTCAGAATACTCTGAATGTTTCATATTATTCATTAAAATATATACTTATAGTTGTTAACTATAGTTTAAAGAAACAGCCGCCATAGCTGCACATTTGCAAAAATTTCATTAGGAATATTTGATTAAAAGGCCAATGGAAAATGGTCCTAACTTGTTAGGAGAAAAAATTGTAGTACATACACTGCTGGTCATAGGTTAGACGCACGCTTACATGAATTAAAATTTGTTTATTATCTCTAATTTTAATGATGATTGGAAAAAGTTTATATGCAAAAACCTTGGTTATTAAATGATACTTCAAGTATAATATTGAAATAATCATAAAAAGTTAAAAACATTTAGTTTTTCAAACATTTTCTTAGTGCTACTTAAAATAAGGCCATTTTTTCTTGGCCAATAGAATAGACGCACTTAGAATCATTAATTTTTGGGAAGAGAATAACTTATTTCTAACTTCAAATTATAGTTGGAGTAATTATTTGACTTATTAGAAATAAAGAAAAAATAAATTCAGTAATACTGCATCCTTTATTGCTAATAACTTTATATATCCGGTCCTTCATAAATTGATACATGGGATCTATGTAGGTCAGGGAAATCTTGCTCCAAGCAGGTTTAATAATTGCAGTTAATGTTTCCTTATCTTCGTATTGCATTCCCCCTTCGTATACCTTCCGTGTGAGCCAGTCCCAAACATTTTCAATTATGTAAAGATCTGGAAAATAAGGTGTCATGATATTTACGTTTTGAATCGAAAAAACGGCTTTACTAAACGAGCGTTATGAATAAGGTATTATACTGCATATCTTATAGGTTGCTGAACAGTTGAAAGACTTGCTTTTACTCCGGCTAATTCCGTAATCTGAGCTTCTGACTTAGTCGAATTGGAAGCAATTCTAATAATTTTGCGTTCTGCTTGCTTAGTTAGTACATTTTTTTCCGTTTGAAGTGTGTTTCATATGCCTCTAGATCCTTTAAATATATATCAACAGTTCTGGAACTTTATCTCTTTGACTCTTTGGATAGTCCTTGCCAGTGAAAGAAGTCTACTTTTTGTCGTTCCAATAAGCTCATAACAGTAGCTTTTCCCATTTTTGGTTTAAATATTGCTCAAAAACAATTGATTTATTTATTTTCAGTATTTTTTCAATCAAAACAATTGCATTTTACTCCACAAGACTGAAAAATGTTAAGTGCGTCTATTTCAATGACCAACTGAAAACCCACTTGATTGCACAGACATTTCTTGGGTCTTCGAATACACTGTTATTTTTTTCGCACATCAACCAACTATGGGCAAATATTTTTCGAACAAGATTCGAAATTTGATGGGATAAACATTTTGGACAGTTAGAACATGCGTGATTGTAAATAAAGCAGTTTATTTTTTTAAAAAAGCGTTGGTGCGTCTAACCTAAGACCAGCAGTGTATACGCAAACTTTAGCTCTTAATAATAACTAAATAGCTGGTATCCCAATGAACAGATTGGCGTTAGGACTTGCTAGTATATCATGATTTTGTTAGAAATTGATCCCAATTAATCACTTCAATGTGTGAAATTTTTGATTGAGTTCACTTCTTTTTTCCATATATGCTTAACCCACCGGAGCTTGGCGTCTAGAGTCATTCCAAGATATCGCAGTATCGGAGTGGCGAATCTGTACACCATCTAGATATAACGACAAATATCTAATTTTTTGTTCGTTAAGTCCACATGCACAGATTTAAGATTATTCAATTTAATTCCCCATTTTCTTGTCCATGCCGTGATTTCCAATTCGGATTTCCTACTGCAATTAAAGCGGTATCATCTACGAAGGTGTTTATCTGTGTGTTGTTTGGACTCGGCAAATCGCTTGCGTAATTTATATATAAAATCGGTCCAAGTACGTGCCTTGGAACACCAGCCTTTATTGGATACAGTTCAGAATAACTTGTTTGCCATGTTTTGTATCTGTTGTTCAAATAGGACTCTAGTATTTCTGAGTAACTCTCCGGCAATATCGTTTTTATTTTATTTATTAGACCTTTATGCCTAACCTTATCAAACGCTTGTGCTCCATCGAGAAATACTACTGAGACTTTTTTTCCTTCCTTTTTCTCCAGACAGTCTTAAATTATATTGAACCTGATCAATAGTAGAGTGATAAGCACAGAATCCAAACTGATGATCGCTTGAGTTTTCGCTTGGCTTAAGGATCATAATCATTTCGGAGACTTTCCAAGAGAAAGGTACATATTTCAATTTAAATGAAGCATTGATAATTTGAGCTAATTAAGCAATAGCTCTTAACATGCAATTCTTTCAGAGCTTTAGTTGTTGTGAGGTCATATCCTGGTGATTTGCGCGTGGCTTCAATTCCCTGTAAATAACATCTATTATTAAGGTATACAAGACTATAGTCAGAGTTGAGATCATATCCAGATTCTGCTTTCAGTTTTGTTAATGAAAGATTTTTGGCCCATTGCTTCAACAGCTTTAGGCAGCTCTTTGCCTTTTGTTGTTGTCAATATTGACCCCCATATTGTAATTTTTGCATTGAACTCCACCACCCCCCATAACTGGCCAGTGTGTTGTTTATTGATGTGTTTTGGTGTTCACTACTTCAGTCGTTACTTTAACAGCGTCATATTGCGTCAATGTTTTATTAATAATTACTTTACCGAGCCTTCTCGTGCATTATTGCTAGGGTTAGGCTAGGTGTGGTGCACGCTATATTGCTGAAAACGAATAAACCAAT
Source organism: Chymomyza amoena (assembly GCA_037043745.1). Taxonomy (NCBI): domain Eukaryota; kingdom Metazoa; phylum Arthropoda; class Insecta; order Diptera; family Drosophilidae; genus Chymomyza; species Chymomyza amoena. The sequence goes on from JBAMAX010000025.1 coordinate 33,441, forward strand.
ATTGCTACTAGGCACACATCTGACATTTTTAGATTAAACCAATAGTTCGAAAACAAAAAGTTTCCGGAAAGGCGTTTTTAAAATGCGCGCGCAAAATGAATCGTTACTTTGATTTTGTATTAGTTGGTAGGACTGTTTTTGACATCTTGTCATAATTTGAGCTTGATCCAGTCATCCATACACTTCTGGTAGGCCTGGGCAGGGATGGCTTTGAGTTCCATTTTCGAATTTTGTTTGATGATCTTAACGCTTCCCTCTTAATGGCAATTTGAGTTTGGGGAATCACACGGTGCCATATCTGGTGAATACGGAGACTGAGCGACCACATTCGTTGAGTGTTTAGCCAAAAATTCCAATATAACGGGCGCGGTGCGCGGATGCGCATTATCGTGATGCAAAATCCACGAATTGTTCATCCACAAATCCGGCCTTTTCAGGCGAATTGCCTCACGTAAACGCTTCATAACGCCCAAATAATATTCTTTATTGACTGTTTGACCCACTGGCAAGAATTCAAAGTGGACGACACCGTGATAATCAAAGAAAACAGTCAGCATCACCTTCACTTTTGAACGACTTTGGCGTGTTTTTTTCAGTTTCGGCTCATTTTTCTCACGCCATTCGGACGATTGTTGACTTGTTGGCGTGTCGTATTCATAAACCCATGTTTCGTCACCAGTAATTATGCGTTTCATGAATGTTATGGATAATGTTATGGTCATTATCAACGTTGGCAAGCATCTCTTTTGCAAAATTCACGCGACGCTCTTTTTGTAAAAAATTCAACGATTTTGGCACGAGTCGGGCCGCCACGCGTTTCATGCCCAAAACTTCAACTAAAATGTGTTCGGCTGATCTATATGAGATGCCAAAGTCTGAAGCAATCTCACGAATACCGACACTACGATTTTCGAGCACAATTTTCTTCACTGCATCGATGTTTTCTTCGGTATTTGATGTTGAAGGACGACCGGTACGAGGCAAATAAGTGACGTCTTCACGACCCTCTCTGAATAATTCGTACCACTCGTATGCCTGTGTTTTGGTCAGTGAAGGAAAAACTTTTTGATCGCTAGAGTTCGACAGAGTTTATTAAAGTTCAATCAAACGTGATTTGGTGATGAGCGTTAATTGTACTTTATAACCAGAAATGTTATACGGGAACATCATATATGTTAAATATTTAAATTATTTATGGAACTATTGACTGTAGTGTTGGCAAAATTGCAATTTATTTAAATAACTTGCTTATTTTATTTTTTATGTAACCGCAAACCTGATAAGGGTTCTTATAAGATTATTAGCATTTAAATTTTTTATATTTTACTTTTCTTGTATAATACAATTTGTAATATATATGCATATGCACATGTACATAACGAACACATAAAAATAGCTGCTGCATTATAAACTAGCATAATTAGAGTTTTTATAACTATAATTACATATGTACATATGTATAATTAGTTAATAGTATGACAATGTACCATTTTTTAGATAATTTTATTCTAAAAATGAATGAATCTGCTTATAGATAGAAATAGTACCTATTGAATAGCTAGGTTCTATATATACGATTTTACCATGAAGTTTTAATTAATTACTACATTTATTTTTGGTACTGCAGCAAGCTATTTTCTTGGATTAAAAATACAGAAACTCACGCTAATTAATGTTTATATACCTATGTATGGATTAGTAAAACTTGTATATTTTGCTTTGTTTTTCACGAAGATTAATTTTTAAAAAGCCCACGTTTTCCTTAAAGAGCGCTTGCGTCATAGCGTTTTTAAAGAAAATGGCTTAAATCTCATTCGTTGAAATCGTCATCCGAAGAGCTGGTTGCGGGTATCGTCGAAAATTGCCAAGAATCCCGATTGTTATTTTTTATGGCTCTGTAAAAGAGTTAGGCAAGTTAAAATAGATTATCGTCTTATTGTTAAAAGTAATTGCAAATACAAACTATGTTACATTAGTCACCACTTGCTCTGAACACCCATTAAGCCTATTGGCCACAGCTGCCATAGAATTCTAACATTTTTATACTTTATACCTTATGGTACAAAAAAAAGGGTATATTAAGTTTGTCAAATCCGATAAAGTATGTACATGTAGAAGGTGTCGTCGTAGACCTCGAAACTTATCTTAAGTCCGACTGTCTGAGAGATGATAAGAGCTTTCAGATAAGAAGTTTAATCTATTTCTTTTATATCGGAGGTTATTTTATAAAACTCCCATAGGGGAGTTGTATTTAAGAGGACCTCGAAAAAATTCAAAAGTTTTTAATGGATAATCGTAACCAAATTTAGCACTCGAAAATTTTTTATTCCAAAAAAAAAAAAAACCGGATGAGTATTTACGATATATAATAGAGATTGAAAATTATCTCTTGTTATGCAGCGCAATAGACAAAGTAAGTGATGCAAAAAGAACCGGACATATTCTAAATAGGACAACCCAAATATACGCTTACGCCGACGACATCGCAATAATTAGCAGGGACAAAGCCGATCTATCACGAATGTTCTATGATATCGAAGCAGCGGCAAAAAGAATAGGGCTGAAAATCAATGAAGAAAAGGAATAAAAACAAAATGGCTGTAAACACAATAAAGATCGGGGAATACGCTTTTGAAGCGTTAGAATCTATCACGTATTTGGGCTGCAAGTTAAGCAGCGATAACGCAATGCATGCCACAATTGACGATAGAATCCAAGCGGGCAACAGATCATACGCATCACTTATAAAACTTTTCAAATCACGGCTCTTCAGTAGAACATGAAAATTAGCGCTATATAAAACTGTAGTCAGGCAAGTAGTATGCTACGGATCTGAATCTTGGATGCTGAGTGAAAAAAACAAATCCAAGCTAATGGTATTTGAAAGGAAAATTCTAAGAAAAAATGTTGGCGCTATTAATGACAATGGAGAGTGACGAACTAGATCAGCTTATTATAGGAGAAAACATTGTACGTATTATTAAAGCACAAAGACTAAGGTGGTTAGGCCACGTGTCACGAATGGAACCTTCTAGAGCCCAAAAGAAAATCTTCGATGCAAAATCATACAACACCAGAGCAAGAGGCACACCAAGATCGCGATGGATGGAAGAACTAAAGGAGGACATGGATAAGATTAAGATAAAAAACTGGAAAGAATCAGCAAATAATCGTGCAACCTGGAGGCATTATGTTCAGCAGGCCAAAGCTCACAAAGAGCTGTAGCGCCAAACGATGATGATGATGATGATAGGCCCCCATAAGACCGATCCGTCAAAAAAATTATTTTTGTACAAAATTCGGTATGTTTCGTTTATAAAGATATCGTAACCAAATTTAAGAAATTAATATATATTTGTAATGAAGTGTTACAAAGTATACGCCATAATTTTATATACTTTATATCAGTTGATGCAGCGGAAAAAGTCAAGGTTCCCATTAAATATCTTTTCATATTAGGTATATATATAGCAGGGCTATAATATATAGGCAACCGATTTAAATCAAATTTGGTTCAGTGCTTGGGAACTCTAAAAAACTTCCGAGTGCTGACATTTGCTAACGATATCTTCTTTCAACCTTCGGCTTGCAAACCTTCTCCATATCGAAAGAATAAAATAAACTTGTCTAATGTAGGATAATAAGGGATCTTATCCGAAAGTTAGGTTGCTCAGGCTCTTAATATCTCAGAGATCTAGGAGTTCATACAGACTGACACATAACACATTCCTAGGTACCCTGATCATAATTCTCCGACGTCTCCTTCTGCATGTTACATACATTTTTGACTTGCACAAACCTAATCTTCCATTTTAGCTCGAATACCCTCAAATATTGTTTTTCTATTTCATACTCTGCACAAGCATTTTTTAAGATTTTTAATTCCTAAGTGGCGGCTAACATTATTTATATCGCCAAATTTTGTCCCTCTAGATAAGTGTAGGAACATCAGCATTAATTGGGAAACTAATTAAATCCGGCTTCTAATAAAATCTAATAGATTCATAGTCTTCTGGCTCTTTAAGCAATAAATAGGACAGCACGATTAGTAATTTTTCCGCCTCGACTCATTTTAGTTTTTTTTTCAAAAATTAAATATTCTATTTAAAAGGAAAGTTTTTTTATCGAATATGATGGTGTGGTGGTGCAAGGTATCTGAAGGTCAACACCGACAAACAACGTGCACCATATTTATGATTATCAGCGGTTGGCACGCCTTGGATTTTTTTTTGCTGTGAAAGTGATTTGCGTTACGCCAGCCAGACGCACATGCAGAAAGCCGAAAATTGTACAAAACCGAAATACACGCATTGTGCTCGTTTCCGAATGTACAAAAACAAAAAACATGCTGTGTGTGCCCATCGCTCGACTCGCAGCAATCCACAAAGACAAAAAAGACGCGGTGCGGATATTGAATCGAGAACGGGACTTTTATTCTTGATGTTGTTGTAGTGCTCAGGATAAATCCTGCCCACGACTGATCATTATTTTCATCAACTTTATAAGTCAACAGGTTTGACCGCTCTATCCATCTTCTTTTGGTTTGAATCAGTGTTCGGCAAGAAAAACAAATGCATTTTAACGACAGTTTGAATCCATCGGGATTGCAGCCGCTTCATATACGAAAGTCACTGCCGCCACTAATCTCTATACGCGAGAGATAGAACCGTGCCGACCACTGTTCTATTTCCTTCTAGACTTACACATTAATTTTTTTAGGTAACCTATATTCACACAGGTATAATTCACTTACTTGCAAGTTTTTTCAATCTACATACTCTTCAAAGTTGTCTTTTCTACCTTACCACTTAAAATTTTTTGCCCGGAAACAGTCTATCAGGGGTGCCACAGAAAACCAATTCGATTCAATTTCGATGCAATTGAAATTCTTGGTGCCACAGACATGGCTAACAACGGTTTTAAAACCGCTCATAGTCATGTATGTGGCACCAAGAATTGGAATTGTATCGAAATTGAATCGAATTTGTTTTTTTAAAACCCTTGTTAGCCATGTCTGTGGCACCAAGAATTGGAATTGAAATCGAATTGGTTTTCTGTGGCACCCCTGTATATGTTGCTTTTGTTAGCAATAATGGCCTTTCTACTGGTATTTACTCGCTTAAATATATTATTAGTCATCCCTTACGCTTTATGTTCCCTTGCTGAAACCATTTAATTTGTTTCTTGACTCTGCTTCTTGTCCTACCGTTTGAAAATCTCTTTAAACGCAACAGATCCGATTATTCTAATGCAGATGATGTGAAAATCTGTTTTTCATTTAACAACTGCACGCCAAATCATTCGCTTCTGGATCCTTTAAACCGTTTTCTGGTCCACTCCAAATCATTTGAAATTAAATCTTTTCAAATGTATGATATGAAAAAATTAAATTATGATCAATGACAAATAGTAAACAGGCAATTTGCCAAGGCTGCGACCATTGTTCTTTTTTTGAAGCCTATATCTCGGAAACCCTAATAAGAGTGCATATATATGTACTTATATATACATATATAACATATATACATACATATATATATATATATGAGCCTTTTTTCCAAAATCCTACCTACTTCCTACTTACCCATGTCTTTTAACATTATTGGGTAATGTATGCGAACTACGATAATAGTTATCATGTATTTCCTCTGACGCTTTACGTTGTAGAGTCATTGTCTCCTGTTGCGATGGCACCCCACTCATCTCCGTATTCAAGTAATATTTAACGCTCTGCGCTATTTTACAATTTTCACATTCGCTGAGATAGTCATCATCAAAACTTGCATCATTGGGCAAGCTGAACTCATTGGGACTTAAACCGATCTTGGATGTAGTAGATACCGAATGATCATTCTCACTGAGGAGCCCCGTCTTTGCTGACTTGACACCTTTCTTTGCATCCGAATCGTTGCTGTTGTTGTTCAGTGGATAATCTGGCATTTGGCAACTGGCTATTTTCAGGTTTTTAGTTGAATCTCGTTCTGCATCAGCAATTTTCATACGCAATATTTTTGGCAGTGTTACTGAATTATGCGAGTTAATTTTCTCAGTTCCTGCAGGCAGGCTTACTACTGAGGGTACTTTGCTCACCACGCTGTTGATAGTGCTGTTAAGGGACATTTTTCCACCGATGTGTTTTGGCAGTGTATATGTTACATGATTACTAACCAGTGGATAGAAAGTGCTTGAGTTTATTTTTCCCCCAATAGTCTTATCGCTGGCATTGTTGGCGAAACTTGTAGAGGGTAAAGTAAGCGATGGGGTTATATTCCTTGTCACATCGTGTTGCTCTTTGCGTGCGCTCTGTGGTTTGCTGAGCGAATAAATGGTTTGCACTGAATTATTTCCAGATGATATGCTTGTGCTGCTATTGGAAGTTTTGTTTTTTGTGCTTATGTAGGCAGTGGCTCTTGCTGGAATCGTCGATGATGTGGCTTTCAAATTTGTTAAACTTTTATGCAGTTTTGGTGGTAAGGTGGGATTGCTTTTGTTTTGTTCTTGGTGCAGGGACTGCAGTGGTTGCGTTTGGTGATTTTTTAAGTTTTGCTGCTGCTTCTGCGTTAAAATCAATGGATCATCAACCTAAAGTAAAGTTATGAAGGGTTTATTAAATTCAATTCGTAAAAAATTTGGTAATAAAACACTAACACTAAATAAACAGTGTTATATATAATATAAAATTAAATACATTTATTTGGAAAAAAATTTAAAATACATGCAGTTTTTTGGTTTTCAATATATTTCCTCAAGCTGGGTTAAATGTTGTTGTTTTGTATTGTTTGTAAACAAAAATTCACGTGCAGTAAGTACTAGTTCGCTATTAAAGTACAACTTTTTTCGCCCCACTCATTTTGTACGAATAAACTAAATCAATAGTAACTCCGCGTGAGAAAGCTGCATAGAGAAAGAATTAAACAATGTTCAACAACTCTCAGCTCCCCGGCTCCTATTTCTACAACGTTCTTTGGCATAAAGTCAATTTTGGTATTGTTTTTAATTTTTAATTTGACTTAATTTTTGTTTTTGCCATACCATAGTTAGATTAAAAATTAATCGATTTTTAAATTGCCGCCAAAAATGATTTCTCTAGGCGCTCTCAAAGTCAGTTGTATTATATACAATATTATAGGCGAAACAAAACAAACTTTTGGGCGCGTTTCTTCGATAGAAGACCTCTAGTTCTTAAGTATATTATTGCAAAATATATTAAAATTAATTATAGTGCATAATTAAAAAAAAATTATAAATATGTAAATGGTAGCAGAAGGCCAACGTTGCCATCGCTTGGTAATATTTTTTAAATTAAAGCTAATTTGTAAATATTTTTATGAAAATTTAATAAATATAAATAAATGGAATAAATAAATATTGTTGTATTCTTATTTGCGCCACACATTTCTATATTATATAGCACCACATAAGATTTTGTGCAGTTTTATTAAAAGTTAGTAACATTTTTGAAAATAATCGAATATTTATTTAACACAAGCACAAGCAGGTGAACACACGGGTGCGGGTGTGCAATCTGCACTTCGAAGCTGAGTGCATGGGATTGAACAGATAGAAAAATGGCGCAATCCCAACGGAGGCTTTGGGTAAGTGTTTTTTGAATTGTGATTTAATTAAAAAAAAAAATAAAAAAAAGTCTTCAATTATTCAAATACAATTCAATGCGATAGGTTCCAAATTTTTATACCCTGTACCATATGGTACAAAGGGTATATTAAGTTTGTGCAAGCCGAAAATGTATGTAACATATAGAAGGAGACGTCGGAGACACCCCAAAGTTACCTAAAATATGATCAGGGTGAAAAGAGAAGTCGATATACCCATGTCCGTCCGTCCGTCTGTCCATCTATCCATTGCTAACTAGTAACCAACCACCCCTCCGGGGAAACGGTGTGTGCCAATCCTAGTCCTGCATAACTAGTATTTTTAACATTTTTGGTTATTCGCCTGCATATTGGACAAAACTAGTAGCTTCCTTACTTACTAGAATAGGTATCTCGAGCTCTAGTATTTCATATTAAAATAGTTATTATTGATTATAAAAAAAACTATTTTATCTTTGTTTTCAAACATTTACAGTTCTTAAACTGCAGAATTTGATTGAAAATTTGATTTTTTAATTGTGCACCATGTGTTTAAAATGCTCATTATAAAGTAAGAAAGAAAATAAATAAAGATTTTCTTATATTTATAAAACTAAAAAAAAAGACAAATTACGAGTTAAATAGACGTGCTCAAAATAATAATATTCTATAAAATAGAAAACAAATAACACAAGTTTTTTGATATATGTATACATATTTATTTAAAAAAAATAAGTAAACTTGGCAATATTAAATTAGTTTAACAAAATATTGTTTTAAATATTAAATAAATAATAATATGCTTTTAACTTAATCTAACTTTTATTTAATACAATAAATATTTTAATATAAACGCAATAATATTTTCAGAGCAAGTTAAGACTGGCTCATAAAGCCAATCATAATCATGAAAAAAATCAAAAAGTGTGCTGCGTTGAAAATTCCAGCCACACAAGTCTACCGTCGATATTGCACACTTTTTCGTTATGCACTATAAAGCCAAGGTTTCTGAATAACGCCAGGCTTTATATTTGCAACGATCACTTTTATCCAAAAGACATACTGGATAAAAAGTTGAAAAGAAATGCCAGGCCTATTGTGCACATAGAAGCCCACACAAGTGGAATAAAATCTGAAATATTGCCAGTACCACTTGTGGATGAGACCATAATCCAAAGCTAATATATAATATAATGAGCTTGACATAACTTGCCCTCGTTGGGAATACTGGTGTTCGAAATACTTCGAACAAGAGGAGCAAAGCATTATTGATGCATTGTCGAAACAAATGAAAGACACCACTGAAATGAATTGGAGTCCCTTTAGGAGAATACAGCCTGGCATCGACGAAGAAGTATGCAAAAATATTGCAGAACACGTCAAAAGTATGACAGACACAGAAAAAATATGTGTCCTCGTATTTGACGAAATGCACGGTAGAGCAGAGCTCGAATACAATTCTACAACTTTGTAGATTTCGGCAATGGAAGAAGGGAGAAAATCATCAGGGTTCCTCAAATCGAAGTGCTTTCCAAAAAATGGGCACAACGGAACTGAAATTTTATAACGCAGATGGCACTATCATCTATCTTATGTACGATTACGTTCATCTAGTCAAAAGCATCCGAAATTGCTTAAAGATGAGCGGCATAAATACGCCAGTAGGCCTTGCAAGGATTTATACAACATAAAAAAAGCAGTACAAAAACGCGCATGGTTCCGAAATTGACAGAGGCGCACGTATACCCCTGCAATTGCAAAGGATGATAGAAGTCTTGGCAGCGCAGGTATTTTCAAAATCGGTTGCAGATGCAATCAAAGTCTGCCATAAGAATAAGCAGTTCTCTGATAAAACTGCGCACTGCCAACACCGATTTTGTGCTAGAAATTAACGACGCATTCGATCTCCTTAACTGCCGATCATTCAACGCAGGCCAAAAAAAGCCTTATTCGGCCAAGAATGATGTTAAGAAGAAACTGCTGGAATTTGCGTCGTTCCTAAAAATATTAAAAATGGGCTCCAATTTCTGTCGCGATGGCCATTAACACACTGCTTAATATGATAGCACTCAAATTTTTTGAGTTGGTTACTTTTTGCGATTTGCAGTTCAATTGCAGCTTAAAGTAATGTCAATGTCCAAGAGCGGAAGTATTGCACTGTTGACCCATACCCATATTAGCAGAGATTTAGACTACCCACTATCTCTCATCCTCGTGCAATAGTTCTGTTTCCGTTTTACACGTTGGCCGGTAAATTTCAGCCTAGAGCTAAGTTTATTTTCAAAGGCTAACTTAAAAATAAGGTTAAAATTTGTTAAACGAAAAAAGTACATCCCAATAAAAAGATTTGAAAACTTTAAAAATTTCTACAAATGTGGCGACATAAAGATATATGTTGCTTATTGCTATTTATTTTATTACCATTTCTGTTAACGACAATTAAATCAACTTCAATTTCTTTAATCGCTGTTCTGCCTATACAAGTATATTGGGTGCACAAAACTTTTATTTTTACCTGAACTTCATGTCAAGCTTGAACTTATTATCTTTCAATTCGGAAGAGTTATGCTTATGTGTCATTTTTTGAGGTAATGTTTACTATGGCGAAAATGGTACAATCACAAAAATAAGCATTACTTCTAAGTTAAATGTAAAGTCTAAAAATGATAACATTATTTTAAACAAATTGTATCTGTCATGGTAAAAAAATTCGCGTCAATATTATACGTTTTATCAAAAAATAGTCTAAATATGAAAAATTCAATGTTCAGTTATTTGCCGCGGGCCCCGCGCTCAAGGGGCCCCGCTCAACCGATGGAAAAAATATGAAAAAACGAGAAAAAAAATTGGTAAACGCAGAAAAATTCCTAAAAATTTAGTTTAGATTAACTAGATGGAGTGCTAGGATTGACGCTGTTCGCCCATTGATTAACAACTATCAAGATATTGTCGCTTCTCTAAAAAAAGTTCTTGAAATGGGTTTGTTAACAGAAATTCAGGTAGACGTTTCTACTTCGCTCAAGTGGCTTCAGTCTTTTGACTTTATCTTTTTGACAACCATTTGGTACAAATTTTTGCAATTGCTTTGAGATGCAATGTATTTGAGTGCCCTGAGGAACTTTAAAGTTAAAGTCTTTTTCCCACCAGTGGATCTCTTGTTGAATGAGCTCGGCGAATTGCATTCTAGGATATCAATATTGTCGAAGCTCTTCACATCCATCATTGAGCCACAGGGTAGTGTAAGTGATCTCGAATACGCTGCGTATGAATATGAAAATGCCGGAACTGATTTTCAAGAGCCATCTATCACAGCAGCAAGTGCACTGAAAAACGCATACCCGAATGATTTTGTTGAGAGTGATCTGTGAGACGAAAGCGATTTGTTGCATAGCATTCGCAAAGTAATGAAATGGGATACCAATTCTGCATTGGAGCTACTGAACCTCATATCTGCGTGTGGGTATGAGAATGTTTTGCCATAAGTATGTATCGCATTGAGACTTTTACTTGTTTTGCCACCATCTGTTGCTTCCGGAGAAATAACCTTCAGCAAGCTTGGTCTAATCAAAAATAAATTAAGATCCAGCATGGGCGAGGACAGGTTAAATCACATAATGATTATCAGCATTGAGGACGAAAAGGCGAATTCTATCAGTTTTGAGAAGATTAATGAAGAGTTCAGTACACGAAAGGCAAGGAAAAGCCTGAATGTCAAATTAATGTCACAATAACTGTACAGTGACATTAAAAATTATAATACATATTATAAACAACTAGGGAGCCCGGCAGACGTCGTCCTGCCCAAACTTTTTGAATACTCTTAAAATGTATAAACATAGTAAGACTCTCTAGTTAGTTTATCTAGACAATCATAAGATTTTTGGATTAGTTGACGTTCATGACTCTTAAAAAGCCGTATGGACGAACTTAAGTATTATTAAGAGAGCTCGCATCTCTAATAAATTCACGCTCCACAGAAACTACATTTCGACCCCTTTGCGACTACGTTTCTATCTGCGCTTAATGTCCAATAACCAGTGGTGAACAATTTTCTACTATGATATATTCCCGAAACTCACAAAACTGCATATATCTCACGAACCAATACACACAACCACATCGCAAAAGCCTTAAAACCTCCGTATTGACAACCTATAACACACGCAAAAATCATATTTGAAATTCTTCAACGCGTTCATGAGAACACTCGTAACACGAAAAACATTAACATTAGTTAATCTGACAATGTACACAATGCCACATAAAAAATGTCGAAAAATTAAAAAAAAATGTTAGGGGTCCCCTCCTTAGAAATTACTCAAACCTTTTTTGCTATAAACCTTCTATAATAAACAAAATATAAAAAAAAATTGGCAAATTCGTCCAGCCGTTTCAGAGTTTTGCGATCATAAACGTACAGCATTTCATTATTATATATAAATAATAAATTGATATGTTCGTTTTATTCCTATTTCATTTATATTCCATTTATATTCAATAATTCACAATATTCTATATATAATATTAATATTAATAATAATCAGGCATGTTCTAGATTTCGATTCAGACAAAAAGTGTCGGAATCGAAATGAAAGGTGTTCTAGATTTCGATTCCGACAAGAGTTTACTCGTTATGAAAAGTTTGGCTTGCAGCTGTCGAAATGAAAAGTATTTTGCTTTGTTTACTTAAATAAACGCATTAATGCCACCAAAATTAATTTTGTATTATTTTTTAATGTTTTAAGAAAATTTAGATGTGCTCAATTCAACGAATCAAGGTTAATTTTCATTATATATTCTTATGACAAAAAATGTCTATTAAAATTGTGTATACATGCAAAACCAAAACGAGTGGAATGAAAGTAAGGTGTTCTAGATTTAGACAAAACAAAACTTCGAAATGTGTATTGTGTAGTCGGGTTGTCGTGTTGCACAAGTAAATTCGAAGATAATTTTATTAATGGATGGCTTAAAATATGTATATAAAATAAATTGTACAAAATTGGTAAATAAATAAAAAATGTTTGTCTGTCAGAAAGATGTTGGCAGAAAGAAAAATTAAATTAATAAAATGGATGTTCGAAAACTTGAGGTAACTCTACAAGTCAACTTATCGATGGGTGATCAGCTGATCAGCTGGCAATTTGCTTGAAATTTGGCGCACTTTTTAAACAAACAACAATGATCCGATTTTTTTTAGTTAATTGTAGTAATACATTTTTGAAGGAGCAAAAAAGGAAGTGCTAAGCAAAACACAATACCAACGTTGTCAAATGTTGGCAAATTTGCAAGCACCAACGATGTCAACTACAGGAAATATGACTGTACGAAAGAAATGTGCTTGTTTAAGCGTTGATAATTAACCGCATGACCAATACAATTGTGAAATGCTTATGGAAAATAAACAAACAACAATTCAACAAAGCGGAATGTAGCAGAGAAGCTAACTGAAGGTGGCTCTGAAACTGCTGCTTAAAATAATTTGCCGACTAAAATAAAATAAACACATAGAGTTGGCGAAAAATTGTATGTTATACTTTTAAAACTAAAATGCAAACTACAAATTGCTTAAGTTTTTACTACGTGTCCATTTTTAAAGACGGCTTGTATGATGCCGCTTCCATTTCAATTTAGCGCCATATAAACAAACATAAACAACACAGCTGCTCTGCACAGCTGATCTAAATGAAAACGATTCGAAAACGATTCGAAGTGGATTCGAACTCGGTCGAAATCTAGAACACCATTTGTCGGAATGCACTCGTTATGCACTTTTCAAAACGAGTCGAAATCTAGAACAGGCCTGAATAATATTTTATATATTTGTATTTACTAATTAATGGTGTTCTAGATTTCGACCGAGTTCGAATCCACTTCGAATCGTTTTCGAATCGTTTTCATTTAGACCCGAAGCAGCTGTGTTGTTTATGTTTGTTTATATGGCGCTAAATTGAAATGGAAGTGACATCATACAGCAGCCGTCTTTAAAAATGGACACGTAGTAAAAACTTAAGCAATTTGTAGTTTGCATTTTAGTTTTAAAAGTATAACATACAATTTTTCGCCAAAATTTTAAGCAGTGGTTTCAGAGCCACCTTCAGTTACTTCTCTGCTACATTCCGCTTTGTTGAATTGTTGTTTGTTATTTTCCATAAGCATTTCACAATTGTTTTGGTCATGCGGTTAATTATCATCGCTTAATCAGGCACATTTCTTTCTTACAGTCATATTTCCTGTAGTTGACATCGTTGGTGCTTGCAAATTTGCCAACATTTGACAACGTTGGTATTGTGTTTTGCTTAGCACTTCCTTTTTTGCTCCTTCAAAAATGTATTACTACAATTAACTAAAAAAAAACGGATCATTGTTGTTTGTTTAAAAAGTGCGCCAAATTTCAAGCAAATTGCCAGCTGATCAGCTGATCACCCTTCGATAAGTTGACTTGTAGAGTTACCTCAAGTTTTCGAACATCCATTTTATTAATTTAATTTTTCTTTCTGCCAACACCTTTCTGACAGACAAACATTTTTTATTTATTTACCAATTTTGTACAATTTATTTTATATACATATTTTAAGCCATCCATTAATAAAATTATCATCGAATTTACTTGTGCAACACGACTACACAATACACATTTCGAAGTTTTGTTTTGTCTAAATCCAGAACACCTTACTTTCATTCCACTCGTTTTGGTTTTGCATGTATACACAATTTTAATAGTCATTTTTTGTCATAAAAATATATAATGAAAATTAACCTTGATTCGTTGAATTGAGCACATCTAAATTTTCTTAAAACATTAAAAAATAATACAAAATTAATTTTGGTGGCATTAATGCGTTTATTTCAGCAAACAAAGCAAAATACTTTTCATTTCGACAGCTGCAAGTAAACTCTTGTCGGAATCGAAATCTAGAACATGCCTGAATAATAATCGGTAATACCTTCCGAATTGTCTGTGGTAAATTACTCAACAGTAATATATGGTAAATTACTGGCGACATGATATTGAGGAGGGGACAATTTCACCCCACCTATGACATCGTGTGTAAGAAATAAATTAAGCGTGATACGAAGACGTCGCTGGTAACTTGCCCCTATGTCGCTAGTAAAATACCAGTAAGTCTGCAGGGAAGGCCAGAATGCCGATGTTTGTGTTGACGCTTCGATTCGCAATCGCACAAACGTTAAAATATTAAAATGCGAATGTACGGATTGACACACGATATTAATTTTGGCCCTTCTGTTTTTATGTTACTTAAAACCTTCAATGGTTTTAAGGGTACAGTGCAGAGAACTGCAACCGGTATCTTTTTTTATTCATATCGGATCATTGACTTAAATTTTGCAATCTAAAGCGGTATCAGTCACTATGCGGTGAAATCATTTGCGTTTATGCGGTAAAATGCGGAGATTTGAGTGGTCGACAAATCGGTATTTTACGGTAACATTTTCTTCCATTCTCTTCGTTTCGCACAGGCACACAACCACAAGTGAAAGCGAGGAGGGAGAGTTCCTCCCCCAAAAGGTTAAGCTGCCTTGTTGAGTGTTTTGGTGAAATTTTGCAAGGTAATCCAGAACAGCAAAAGATGAAGCTGAGAGCAGAATTGGCGCTGTGGCAACAAAAGTGGAAAAGTCTGGAATTGAGATGCCATCTACGATCGAAACACTACAAAAGTGTCACAAGGACATCTATCCAAACATTCACACACTGCTTCACATTCTGTGCACATTGCCAGCAACCAACGCCAGTGCTGAGAGGTCTTTTTCCTCTTTGCGTCGCATCAAAACTTGGCTAAGAAGTACGATGCTGCAGGAGAGACTAAACGGGCTAGCTCTTCTCCATGTAAATTAGGACATTGAGGTTACATCAGAAGAAGTTTTAGAAAGATTCTCTAAAATGGGCAAACATCGTATCAATTTAAATGTATGAAACTTATGTTCACACTAACACAAAGAATACAATTTTTTCCAATAAAGCATTATAACGAATTGACACTTTTAAATTTTGAGTTCCAGTGCTTAAAAACTCAAATTTGGTTGGGACCAACCAGACTCTTGGCTCTTTTTGCTCCGAGTACTCTTTCCGCTATTTCTTGCGAGAGGCGCCAGCCAGACGCCCTTACAGGTAGTCGAAAATTGTACAAAAACCAATTACACGCAGTGTGCTCGTTTCGCTCATTTCGAGGATTGTGACCCTAACGGGGCTTTTTATTAGTGCTCGCGGACGAAAATTTCGCACAAGTACACTGAGCACAGAAACATATTTAATTTGGCAACTAAAAAATAGAGTGATGTTTTGGGTAATTAAAATTGTCACGACTGTTCTGTGTCTTTGAATGTGTTGAAAAATTTCTTTCAGTGTACACGCACAGCAGATCGCCGGCGACGCTCCGAATTTACAAAAGCGAGATTCACACAGTGTTCCAGTTTTATTACCCTGCTTGAGAATTTCTTGTGCGATCTTTTATTCTTGATGTTGTTGTAGGGCCCTTTCTTTTATTTTTCGTACCCAACTCTGGTTATGATAAGTATACCAAAAAAAAAAAAAAGATGACATATGTTTATGTCGGGCTCGGACGACTTTGTACCCTGTACCACCCACCATCCGATATTTTCCAACCAAACGCGGTTTTTTTGACGATATTTCATAGCCCCATGGGCTTTATGATACAGTCAACAATAATCAAATTTTGTACAGTTCTTGGGTACTATAAAAAACTTTCGAATTTGGTTACGATATCTTTATAAACAAAAAAATTTCATACATCAAAAATATTGTGTTTTTGTATAAAATATTTTGTGTTGTATAATATGACCCCGATATCAAAAAAATTAAATAAAGAGAGTAGAGTAATAAGGGATCATATCTGAAATTTTAGTTTGTCTAAATCCAATCATCTCTGAGATCTATACGTTCATACGGGCCGAACATCATGGGAACATCGACTTCTCTAATCACACTAATCATACTTTACTTTAGTTTTGGATAAACTTAGTATACTCTTTGAACCATAAAGTGCAAGATTTCAAAAATCAAGTTACTTACATTTCGAACTCACCTTTCGATTTATATAGTTTTTTGATATCGCATCTGTGCTTGTACTGTTACTTGTGCCAATTCGTGTATTTCCGCTGATGCTGCAACGCATCCGATCAGCGTTGCTGTTGGTGCCTAAAGATCGCTTTTGCACACGACCCAAAACTAAAGGTGCGGAAACGACATCGTGATGCTGCAGTGGTTGCGGTGGTACAATTCCAGGTACGCTGACGACATTGTGCTGATGATTGGGTTCATCGCCAACTTGCTTGGATATTGTAGTTATTTTTTGCTCATATGTGCGGTAGGTAGTATCCTCTGTGGACGCGGTGCAGCTGGTATTGGCAGCGCTACGCTTTAAGGTTGTAGGCACAGGATCTGCAGTGTCATATTGCATATTCGAAGAGGACTTAGCGCGATGGCCATAGGCGAGTGTCGATTGTCGCGTGCCAGGTGATAAGGCACTAGCACTGCTAGTCGTGTTGGTTAACAATTTGCCTGAGCCACTATTAGGAAAGGTTGTAGAGCTGACATTGCTTCCCATATATGACATGGGCACGTGCTGAATGGGGCATTGACACATTGGCTTCTTAGTTACTTTAACTGCATCGTTCGAGTTTTTGGGCTTTAAGCTACCACTTCCATTAGCATTGGCATTAATCTGCTGGGGATCGGCTACGGCAAAGTATCGCGGTACAGTACGTTGAAATCGGCGAGACGTTGTTCCAGTTGATGCCGACGAAACCTTGGTGGTTCCTAACTGTTGCACCTTTAACGACGAATGCAACGGCAGCGTATGATGTGCAATTTCACTAATTGGATCGGTTGTCCCACTGCTACTCGAGATTGTGGCTATCTCCAGCGATGGCAACATACCAGAGCTTCCCGTCGATGACGCCTGTGCGGGAACGTTCAGCTGTTGCTGATGGTGAGGCGACGTCGTTGCAATTATATCAAATTCGGTGGAGTTCTGGGTGCCACTTAAAGGCTGCAATGAATGATAGCTACTAGCACTTGCATTAATTTCCACATCAGCCATAGTCAAATATTGTTGTTGCTGTGACTCTTCGTTGGCTCTGGGCAAACGCCGCGCAACTGGAATTCCTAATGCATTGTTCGCGGCAGCTGTTGTCAAGCTGGCGCTTATGTTCAAATGACAATTCTTGTAATTGCATTCGGTTAAGTTTGCGCTGCGGCCGTTGGAGGCCATAGGGGCTACAGTTAACGGCCTAGCGGTTGCCGTTGATGTTATGCCCAGTGACTGAGGACAAATTGCGGAATTGTTTATTGTAATAGGTTCTAAAGAGACTTGCGGGTCGTTTTGCAAGCTATAAGGTGGCTGGTGGTTTTCGCCTGTGGCAATGGTTGTTATGCCACCACTGTTAATGTTTATGTTGATAAGATTCGTCGTGCTTTGAGTATACTGATTTGTGTGAGGCAATGTGCTGTTTGCAGAGGCATGTGCTTGATGGTTCTGTGCGGATGCTGTGGGCACCAATTGTTGGCTGTACATATGATGCTGTTGCGGCTGAGTATGCACTTGCAATGCGTGGGGCTGAAGGAGGTGCTGCTGGCTGCAGCTGGATACAGCTCGCTGAGTGTTAATTGCTGATGGCAAAGTAACAGTGCATTGGGCGCTTAACGCCTCAGCTTGGGATATGGCTACAGCTTCTTCGTAAGGCGGTGGCGCCTCCCCACGGGGAAAGTAACCGCTGGGGGGCTTCCATAGGGGATAATGTGTGGCAGTACCGCCATAGGAGTAATCAATAGCGCTGAGATTGCCGTCTATATACCCCATGTTTCCAGCTATGTAACTGCCAAATGGATTTATAATAAACATCATTAGATTGAGTTTACTTCCAAGTACTTTAACTTACCCAATGCTGCCCACAATGCTGCGCTGATCTTCACCATTTTGGCGATTTTCTTGTGCCCGTATTTTACGCTGTCTAAGTCGATTGACCAAAAAGAATAACAATGACAATGACAAAGTGGCTGTTATACCGCTAGCCACCAGTCAAATCCCAAAATCTGTTCCGCCATCGCTGTATTGATCGTCCAGACAAATGACCTCACAGCAGTTATTGCCGCTGCCCACAGTTTGAAATGATTTGCATTTACTAAATGCCTCACATAATACCATCTTACAGGCTTTGGGCAATCCACTGTCGCATATACACAGACGACAGGAGTCTGGTCCGGGCATATAGTGCATTCCCGTTTCGTAAAGCTTGCCATTATAGTCTCGACAATGGCTATTAGTTATGAGACTTGAGCTGACCCCATTTGTATCTGTGTATTAAATAAAAGTATAAAAATATTATCCTTACTTTACTCGATTTACAAATTGATTAGTCTAAACAGTAAGCGAGGAATCCATCTTTCGCACTGCATTTTCATCTTCAGATTTTCAATATACGCTAAATGTTCACTTTTTTAAATGGTCAGCTGCTCACGATCTTTTAGTCGACCCCTGAAATTTCCATCTTTGCAGCAATTTGTTTAAAGCAAAGAAATTAATACAAGTTGTACTAATGCTTTTCAATTAAAAGGATGCATTTAAAAAAAAAAGTTCTTTACATCTAAAATTAAATATTGCATAATTGTACGTACATATGCATATACTATGTATATACAGCCCTATCACACGCTAATTTTTATTTAGCGTGTAGCGATTAATCTGTTTTCCTCAATATTGAATAATAACATTATGTACAAAATCTAACATCTCGGTGCCATATTGACAGAATGGTGAAATAAGCTAATTATCAAAATTTATAAAAAATTCTTTTTAATATTAAAATGCAAATTTTTTTATAAGTTAATTTTGAACATCAAATTTTATTAAGAAAGTGTTGTGTGTCTTAAAAACCGTACAGTACAGTAAACGAAGGCTTAAAAATCACGTCTGTTAGAAAAAAATACTTAATGGACGAAAATTTCAGAGATCATTAGGGACCAAGTTTTCAAATTTCTGGGTAGGGGCGGTGCCACGACAATATGTGTTGGTGCGGTGTTTCTATGATATCTTTTTTTCTATCAAACTTAGAGTCATACTTTAAAAATCAAAATTGCTCAAAAAATATTTTATCAAACAAGACTTAAATCAAGGTTGTAGATTAATTGGTTCAAGCTCAATGCGTGTTTAAAATTAAAAGCTGGAATTGGTGTTTTTCGGCAAATTAATTGGCAAATATCTCAAAACAATTAAGTAATTTCAATTACTATTACAAAATATATCTTTCCCCGCTTATTATGATTCTCATACATTTGAATTCCATGATTCTGAAATAGAGGATGTTAAAAAGTTCTATATATGTCACTTAACTGGTTTTGAATACTGCGTTTTTTTTCTGTGTTTGTATTGAACATTCTGTGCCACTGTAATGTATGCACACATGCATACGTTTGTATACAACACAGTACGTGCGAACCATAGGTCCGTGTAGACCAGTGCTTTAGATTACTCCTACTTAAATTATCCGTGTTGATTTAGATTTGGAAAAATAATGAAGCCGAAGGGCTGTGCTGGCACTCAGCTCTCAAAATCAAATACAAGAATCACAAGGAGAAACATCTAAAATAAGAAGAATATGCGAGGTGTCGAACTTCCGGATGGAATTACATACATTAGAGTAGAATCCCATTAAAATTAGTCAAATTCACAAATCGTACCATATATTCATCACGCATTTATTAAGCCCTTATTTGCAATCAAAGCACTTTATATTACTCCGCTCAATTCTGGAATAGTGATACCGCGTTTAGAAGTCTCAGTAGCCACATTGTCAGGACAAAGTTGCTTAAATTGGGATACTGATATCTGACTGCCACCTTATTCTGACAGATTATGCCTTATAAAGTATTAACCGTATAGCATTCTATTCATGCATAAATTGAACTTGGTCTTGTAGATTCCATCGAATTTCTGCATAAAGTTAAATTTAGTTCTATTACATCTTTTGTCCTTTGACCAATTCTAAATCGTGAATTACTCAATTAAAAAAAGGTGCTCTATTATATTTTTTCTAAGATAATGTTTGATTTCGTTTGCTTCTTTTTCAAATCCATAATAAAAAAAAGATTACTACATTAAAGTTTGTCACGGACGATTTTGAGATACCCTGTACCACTACATTGCAATAAAATCTTATATTTTGATATTTTGCTTTAGAACTCTAAAAGATATTTATTTGCCAAGTTTGGTTACCATA
Source organism: Chymomyza amoena (assembly GCA_037043745.1). Classification (NCBI taxonomy): domain Eukaryota; kingdom Metazoa; phylum Arthropoda; class Insecta; order Diptera; family Drosophilidae; genus Chymomyza; species Chymomyza amoena. The sequence continues at coordinate 54,290 of JBAMAX010000025.1, forward strand.
TTTTCATAAACAAACAAAACCCATTCGAGTTTTGCACCAAACACGTTTTTCAACCGATCGGTTCTATGCCCAAATTAAATTTGGTAGAGTGCTTGGAAACTCTTAAAAATATCTTCATAAGCCCACGAAAAACAACGAATATTGCACCAAACACGATTCTTTTAAAATTAACAAGACACAACGAAAGCACGAAGCCATGTTTTTTTTACCGATATAGAACACCGATTTTCATAAAATTTGTTACACTGCTTGAGTATGAAAAAAATAAATATCAATTTTCAAAACTCTCATATACACATTTGGCTAGCGAAAACAAGGCCTTATGAATGCAATGTCTCAGTCGATATTTGAATATAAAAAAAACCTATTTTGAAAAAAATGGCCGATTCCAAATTTACTTTAGTCCTATAGTTATACCTTGTACCGTATGGTACAAAAGGTTTATTAAGTTTGTGTAACCCGATAATATTTTTATACCCTGCACCGTATGGTACAAAGAGTATATTAGGTTTGTTCAAACCGAAAATGTATGTAACATATAGAAGGAGTCGTCGGAGACACCCCAAAGTTACCTAAAATATGATCAGAGGGGACTAGAAAAGTCGTTATACCCATGTCCGTCTGTCCGTCCGGTTGAACGCCTACATCTCAGAGATGGTTAGAGCTAGAGTAACCAAACTTTCACATTAGATCCCATAATATTCCATCCAGGTGTTTCATACGACCTCGAAAAAACCCAAAAACAAAATCGGTTGACTATTTCATATAGCTCCCATTGTACCGATCAGCCAAAATAACTTTTTTTATACAAAATTCGCTATTTTTCTTTTTAAATAAATACTATATCGTAACCGCATTTATCGCATAGAAGTTTTTTAGAGTACTTAAGCAATGTACCAAATTTTATCAAAATCGGTTGACTATATTATATACCTCCCATGGGAACGATCGGTCAAAAACAAATTATTGCTTACAAATTCTTCTGATTTTGGTTGTTTACGAAGAAACCTAATTTGGCAAAAAATGTCTTTGGTTTTCTTAATAATACCGGATTTTATTGCAAGCTAGTGGTACAGGGTATCCCAGTCGTCCGCGCCCGACATTACGTACGCCATTTTTTAATAAAGATAACGTAACAAGATTACGATTAAGTCGTCCGCGCCCGACTTTAACGTAAGCAATTTTTTTTTTTTTTGGCAAAGTTGCTTAGTATCACCCATAGAGTAAAAATGGCGGAGAACTCCAGAACGTTTTTTTGCCCATATACAAATTGACCCACCCTAATGTACATACATATATTAATATCTTCAACAAATGTTACATTATCTTGGAACTCGAAAAAAGAGGTTAAATATATATACATACATATATACATAAATATATCTTTTATCCGAACACACACCCAAGTTAAATGATTCCACCTACGAGCTAAAACATATGTATACATACATACATCAATAAGCTTTGTATGTATACAAGAAAGTACATATAACAAACATATCCCTAAACAACGCATAAACATACAACAAATTTTTGCAAACCATATTCTTCCAAGGACCACCCCCGCCAGAGCACCGTTGCCACCTTTTCGCAAGTTTCTAGTTGCGCTCAGAGCACTTCTTACTGCCTTACTGTAAGAATGAGTGCGGAGAGCAACTTTGCATGTGAGTTGGTATGTGTACATTTGCAAATGTCCCGTATGTGGATGTATGCGTCCTATAAAATGTGAACCCCAATTGCGTGGCCATGGACCATTTTCAACTGTACATGCTAAAAATTGAGTTAAATGCATCATAGTGATGTTTACTGAATGAAATAATCGCATACCGTTTTTACTTTAAATGATATAAAATTCTGAACCCTAATTTTAAATCCCATTTCTATTATTTTTTATGCTCCAAAAAGGATTTGTATACGTTCAATTGTGTGTGTACATTTTTCATACTCGATTCAGCTGCAATATTTTACCTTTGGTATTTGCAATAAACGCAAGCACAGCCAAAAAATACATACTGCACTATTAAAATTATGTTTATTATTTAACTGCACTATGTTCAAATTTATTTTATTATTCCCTTAACTACTTTTAAACCGTTTTTCTCTTTTTGGTATAGACGAACACAACGAGCAATAAAACAACCACCGTCGACCACGCGAACCAGTTTTTCGTTCCGCCGCCCAAACTCATTTCCATCCATTGTGAAAAGGCCTTGCCAGATTGTCGCAACATAGTTGAACTACTTGGCAACGTTATCCGTAAACCTTTTGTTTTGGTTCTGGCAGGATGTGCTAAGCTAATTAAATTTTTGGGGAAGAAGTCAATACTACATCAAATTTGTTGTTGGCAATTCACAAAATTTATTATGTATAAGAAAATGTTTAGATGATCGATCAATTATATTTATTGGAAATATATATAAAAGCAATATAAGATTCTGTTCTTTTCTTACTATTGGTGTATAAAACTTATTTCAAAAATCAAAAGCAGTTGTCGTTTCATATGGTGGTGGTTGCGTATTAATTTCTAATTTGAAATCCAAGCAAGTGATTAAATGTACTAGTAATTTTGTATATTGTTTGTGTAGATAAAATTTGGTAATTGGATTTTTTAGTCGACCTCCTCAATGGTTGGGCCAGCGCCGCCGGCACCAGCTCCAGCAGCACCAGCAGCTCCAGGCATACCACCTGGTCCGCCTGGCATGCCACCTGGTGCACCACCGGCACTTTGATACAACTTGGTGATTATTGGGTTGCACACACCTTCCAACTCCTTTTGACGATGTTCATATTCTTCTTTATCAGCCAGCTGGTTAGCATCCAACCATTTGATAGTCTCATTGCACTTGTCTAGGATGGTAGTGCGATCAGAGTCTGCAATCTTGGACTTTAAATTATCCTCGTCAAGCGTGGCCTTCATGTTGAAACAATAAGACTCCAGACCATTTTTGGCAGCAATTGTCTCTTTTTGCTTCTCATCTTCGTTACGATACTTCTCTGCCTCGTTAACCATGCGCTCGATATCCTCTTTGGAAAGTCGACCCTTGTCGTTGGTAATGGTTATCTTGTTTTCTTTGTTGGTAGAACGCTCTAAAGCAGTAACATTCAAAATACCATTAGCATCAATATCGAAGGTGACCTCAATCTGCGGCACTCCGCGAGGTGCTGGTGGAATACCCGATAGCTCAAATTTGCCCAACAGATTGTTATCCTTGGTCATAGCACGCTCGCCCTCATAAACTTGAATCAATACACCAGGCTGGTTATCGGAATATGTAGTGAAGGTTTGAGTTTGCTTTGTTGGAATAGTCGTGTTGCGCTTAATCAATACGCTCATCACACCACCAGCAGTCTCTATACCCAGAGACAACGGAGTAACGTCCAGCAACAGTAAATCTTGCACTTCCTGTGACTTATCTCCATGTAAAATGGCAGCCTGCACAGCAGCACCATAAGCGACAGCCTCATCTGGGTTAATAGACTTGTTCAACTCCTTGCCGTTAAACAAATCCTGCAAGAGCCGCTGTACCTTTGGAATTCGGGTGGAACCTCCGACTAAAACAATGTCGTGAATGGCAGACTTATCCAACTTGGCATCACGCAAAGCTTTCTCCACGGGATCCATTGTGCTACGGAACAAGTCAGCATTCAGCTCCTCGAAGCGAGCACGGGTTATAGAAGTGTAGAAATCGATACCCTCAAACAATGAATCAATCTCAATGCTGGCTTGAGTTGAGGAGGAAAGAGTACGCTTTGCACGTTCACAAGCAGTGCGTAGACGACGCAGGGCACGCTTGTTAGATGTCAAATCTTTCTTGTGCTTGCGCTTAAACTCCTGAACAAAGTGCGTTACAAGACGATTATCGAAATCCTCACCACCCAAATGGGTATCACCAGCTGTAGATTTGACCTCGAAGATGCCGTCATCAATCGACAGAATAGAGACATCGAAGGTACCGCCGCCCAAATCGAAAATCAACACGTTGCGCTCACCGACAGCCTTCTTGTCTAGCCCATAAGCTATAGCGGCGGCAGTTGGTTCGTTGATAATTCGCAAAACATTCAATCCGGCTATCGTACCGGCATCCTTGGTCGCTTGACGCTGCGAGTCGTTAAAGTAAGCTGGCACCGTGATGACAGCGTTGGTGACAGTTTTGCCAAGATACGCCTCGGCGGTCTCCTTCATTTTGGTCAAAACCATTGAAGAGATCTCCTCGGGAAAGAAAGTTTTCTTTTCATCTTTATATGTTACTTCTATCTTGGGCTTGCCATCAACGCTGACAACTTCGAAGGGCCAATGTTTCATGTCAGACTGCACAGCAGAATCATCGAATTTGCGGCCAATTAGACGCTTGGCATCGAAAATGGTTTGTGTTGGATTCATTGCCACCTGGTTTTTGGCGGCATCACCAATCAAACGTTCCGTCTCAGTGAAGGCAACATAAGATGGAGTGGTGCGATTACCCTGATCATTGGCAATGATTTCGACCTTGCCATGTTGGAATACACCCACACAAGAATAGGTGGTACCCAAATCAATACCAACAGCAGGTGCTTTAGACATCTGAAAAACAAACAAAAGAAAATTGTATGCTTAAAATTTGCAAAAAAAAAAAAAAACTAAAAATATAAATCATATTTATTTCATTAATATTTAATACACACTTATGTACGCACATTTCAAATTTAAAAAACACTTTAATTGCAATTATTTATAATAAGTCAAACTAAACTATGAGAAATAAATGAAAACCTTTCAAAGTCAGGAATGTTCTCGAATGAGCACGCAACCAACAGCTCATGCACGCACACACACTCGTGCATTCAGTCATATTTTAGTATGTGCCAGAAAGAGACAAGCATAGTATTTTTTTCGTGGTAAAACCACGCGCTTTAAAAAAAAAAAGTACCAACAAACGCCGGTTAGCAACGTGCTTTTATAAATATTATAAGTCAGTCTACAATCAAAAACACTGATGAAAAATATTAATTTTAGATATCTTTTTCGATATTTTTCACAATGTAAACGTGTAAAAAAATTTCTGACTCACTTTTTTCTAGCAACGCTTGTATATTGTATGGCGTACTCTCATATACATATGCACATATGTATATGAATGTATGTACATACAGTATATATGTACATTAAGTGTCACATTTGTCATAGAACATTACCCCAATTAACTTCGAACTTTAAACGTTTTTGCTTTCCAAGGTAGTAAATTCTAAAGTTGAAATTTATTATTACGCTTTTATGCTTTGCACTCCATCATATACAAATGTATGCTGGAATGATTCATTTTAATTATACATATATATGTACATATATAAAAGATGTATAAATTTAAAGTATCTACATACATATGTATGTACATGGAAATGTGTATATATGTATGCGCATCCCAATATATGACGCGTAACACAATATTTTCCCTCTACATTTTCTCTAGAGCACGTGTTAAGATTTGGGTACTTAGTAATTACATATGCGTGTAAGTGCAAAAATGAATAGCACGGCATGTATGTATGTTAATTAGCCAATTGAAAAACATTGGCGTGCCTTACCTTTTTAGTTTTATTTAAAATTGACACTTAAAGTTTAATCGGCAAATATTGCAACCTCACTTTTTCACTTTTTTCAAATTCTGTCGAAACGTAAGCACTCACACGTTCGATCAAATCTACAATAATTAATGATGGCGTCGCAGCGCTTGAAGCTTGTATTTATAGGTGCGTTAATGTGCTGGAAAATTCTATGCAGTGTGGCCGTTTCTTTAACCACATGTACTCAAAAACATCGGTAAGCCAAGTAAGTTACTTAGTGCATATCCAACCGTTATTGTAAAACAGAATTTTTTGTTATTAGATTTAATTTAAATTTGTTTCATGAATTTATATAATTATCTCATACTTTTTAAGAGTTCCATACAAAAAATGAAACCATTAAGAAAAATGTTTCTACACATAATGAAATCGATAAGCAGCAAAACAAACAATCGCATAGTGTTCTGCTCGATGATTTACAATCTTAAATGAATTTCAGTATTTTTTTCAACCCGAAAATATGGTAACACTACAAAAGCAAGATTGTAGTCCACATCCCTTCCTTTTATACCAATATCCCCTACAAAAATGTTCCTCCACCAATTAAAATCACAAATTTATCAATATTGCAATTAAAGCGCCACAAGTCTTCTTATTGACCAAAATATTAACTATTTTTTATTAATCGATCTTTATTATATTATATTTACTACATATCTCATTATACATAATTCGCGAGGCTATTGCAGCTAAATCTGCCGCGGCGCAGTCGGCTCATACACGGTACAATCTCATGGTATAAGAAAATCAGGTAGCGTACTGCGAAACATGGTAGAATTAATTAATTAAATTACCTCTTAACAATGTTTACCAAATTTAAGTTTTGTTGCGACTGCATAAGGAGGGTTGTTTACGTGATAATATTATTTTGATGTAGTTGCAGTCTGTCTCTCTCCCTATTTTTGTTGCTCTCACTAAAATTTGGTGAACACGCCGGCAGCATTACACTACCTGGTTTTATTATACCATGGTACAGTCTCTCACTTTTTCGTGTGATTGCGGTTCTTGCTCTCTTGTGCGCTTGTGCTTACTGTGCTGCTTATTCTCACAAAGAAATGTTTGTTGGCATGATTTTTGCCCACCACTGCGGTAGACGCAAATTGGCTACGGTATTTATTATGCTGATTTTCTTCCCTACATAAAAAAAAATAATAGTTAATGTTTACTGAAAAAAGTATCTTAGTATTGTTTTGGTTAAGAATTTTACGCCGCATTACATACAAACATATATGTATGCATATAAATACGTACATATGCACTTGTTGACGTCTACCCAGAAATAATACTGCAAAGACGCTCTCTGAACAAAAGTATTGAAATCAATGGAAAAAAGAAGTCATTACAAATAATAGTTAACACGAAAATTGGAATGCATCTACATACATATATTTGATAAAATTTTTTTTGAAATCGCAGAGGAGCGCACCAGAGCACTACTAAAAAAATTGTGGTAATGTGCATAAGATTACTAAAAATTATAGTACAGCATTGCACACAATAAAAAATAATTTGTACTAAAATGATACATCACAAAAACACTTCTTGGCAAAATTAAGATGAGTCGGTTTGAAATTTGTGTATGTAATTTGTTGATGACTAAGTGCACTTATAGTAGAATGTGTTTAAAATTTTGATAGGATCGAAGCGGGCTTGTTATAATATTTATTTGCTTTTGTTTTAAGCCTTTCTTTTCATATTTACTCTGTGTATGCGTTCGAGGTACCATAAAAATGCCTGCTGTATGGCGGAATGCATTTAGTATATCTTTATATATATCCTATTATATATGTATGTATGTACATATGTATGTAGGAGCCCCTACTGCTCCCTACTTGCTGCGCTCGCCAATATATGTACATATGTATGTATATACGCTTCACCTGATGCTAAACACCATCAACACTGTTTGTGTTTACATAACCCACATAGTAACAAAAAACTAAACAACAAGAAGTGTACAGTGGAGCACAATAATAAAACAGAGTAAATGTATTCACATATTGGTTGTTTGTGTTCAATAGCATGTTAACTTGAAAATCCCACTGCAATAAACAATACTCTGGTGCGCACATTAAAAACAACAACCCAATGCTACTTTTTCTCTGGTGAAGGGTTACCATGTATTCCCTTTTAATCACACATGTTCGGTCTCGCGTTCGCTTTTTTGCAGAAATGCTACGCCGATCAACTTTTGTCATATGTACATATTTTCATATCTTTTACCAATTTTACCATTTAAGTATATTTTCCAGAAAATTAGATAAAAGTACAAACCTGCAGTTGAGCGCAATGCAAAAATTGTTAAAGGTTTAAAATTATATTTTTTTCTGAATGTTTTTTGTTTTTCGTCCTATATTTCAATTTTCCATTACAAAATGTTAACGAAAAAAGAATCAAACAACATTTTGGAAACTTTGGAGGTGATTGATTCTGTTCTCAAGTCTGCGCAACACAAATTTTCGCGAGTTTCAATGGTTTTATTTCTAGCAAAGATATCAAATTGAAATGTCTGTCGAAAAAGGTGTTTATTATTTTACAACAAAAAATTATTAAAAATTCAAAATTTCGTTCTCCCATGCACCTCATTTGTGGTATAATGTCGGATTTGGAGTGACACAAGTTTTGGTCGAAACACCATTACATCCACAGAAAATTACTGTCCTCACGTCTACGTCATTGATATTACAAATATATTTCTTTGTTTTATTATGATTTAAACTTGTGAAGTTGCCCTTAGTAACTATCAGTAAGGATGTGTTTTGATAATTCCGGACTCAAGTAGATAAAATTGTATATGGAAATTTTTATTTTTTTTCAAATCGACTTAAACCATAGATTGTAACACAGCACCAGCCCGACGAAGGCGTGGCGGCATTGGCTTGCCAAGAATTCATTGGGGACTATAGGTATAATAAAGGTACTATATAGGCTTAACGAAAATTTTGTTTGCATATGAGCTGCATTGTTTTATTTAACCATTTTTGTTTTCTTTAACAATGTTATATTTTTGCTTACAATCTGGCTCCACGCCTTCAAATATATCATTTCCACCTTCACCACCGCCAATTATGTTTATGATGTCGCCAAGAGAATATTGACCAATAAAGTTATTGATGCTCTATAAAAAAAATGATCAATACTATAAATAGAATATTTATGTTTTGTTGTTTACTCACATTCTCTACAGCAGCGGTTACCGTATCACTTTTAGAACTCCAGAGATCGTCTAGAAGCTCTATACCCAACACATTTATAACATCATGCGCAAAATTGTTAATACGCGTCTCCTCGATCAAATCGTTAAAATCAACAGATAAATTGCCCACATGCATCTCAATTCTTGAACTTCTTATGCCCAATTTTGTACTTAATTTTAATAGCCAGGAGAAGGATAGCGTGAATTCGTCAATAGAAGCTCTGTAATCACGAATTTAGTATTAATTCAAGAAATTTGTTAATGATGCTTACTCCGCTTCATCATCTCCCACAAGGTTTATAACATAGCCCAGTGAGCCTTTAGCAGTATATAAAGTTTTCAACCAAGTTCTCGGCAAAGTAATATTTACGATACTTCGTACCAGAGGCTTCTCAAGAATTAGCTCATTTACCTTGAAGTCGGAAAGTCCGTTCATGTTAAAGTTTTTAATTGAAGCAGTAAAACTATAAATAAGAGAGGTTAAGTGTTCAAATTGATAAGGAAGATGAAGAACACCAGCATAGATTTTAATATTTTTTATTTTACTTTTATTAATAATTTTCTAATGTTTGTATGTGTTTTTCTTAACTTACTCGACAAAGTATCTTGAATCCAGAGCTATTGCTTTGTTTTGTATTTGCAAAGGATCTAATGGTGGCAAACCTAATTTTGGAATAGGATGGCACATTCGCTGGCGAAACTCTTCCAAAAAAGACAAAATATCATTTTCAAAAACACACTCAACACTTAAAAAGGCTGACAGGACCAAAACTGCGTGGAAAAAAAAGCGGCTACGTAGCATTTTGCCAATATATTGTTTTTACTATAAGCTTAAATACGCTACTGAACGACGAAAGCTGTCTAAAACAGCAGTTTTGCGCTATTCAATCTATAATAATTTAGCTGAGTTGGCCAAGATACGGATAAGCCAAGCGAACACTTAAGTTTTATTGGTTGACAAAATTCCTTATCATGTGTTAAGCCAATAGTAATTATATGTTATCACTATTGTTCAATGTGCACAGACGTAAAATTTTGAGGTAGCTATTATACTCGACTATCTTGACCCAATGCATGTTTACGGCTTTGAACAATTTATGTAAATATTCAAAATACATATTATAACAATTTAAAAATTATTCGGGCGGTTGACGCAAATGGTCCGGCAATATCTGCACTTCTTTTTTGCAAGCCTGCAAAGCTACCCCTTCCGGCAAATTTCGTTCAATGTACTCCAAGAATGTATCCAATGTTGAGCTAGTCATTTTGTGAAAATTCATGTATCGAAAATGTGTTCGTATCTCATATTGTACGCGATGTTTTTTATAAATGTGCACCGATTTCAAAAGTGTCATTCGTTCATGGCGAGCCTTGCGTTGTGACCAGCTGTATTAGATATTAAACACATGTAAATGTTTCTAAATAAAAAACCAAAAATACTAGTAAATACTTTACCACTTTCCTGTGTCTATGCCAAGATGCTCGGCAGCAGTGGTTGCAAACCGTGTGTAACTTTTTAAAACCTCTGAGTCAATGCCTCGTAGTTCAATTTGCAACTTAGTATACAGTTTATCAGGCTCTGGGAGATCTAAATTTTGAAAATCTGTTCCAGGCAACGAACTTAATGTTGACGTACTTAGGGCAGATATTGCACGGCATGACTGTATAGGCTGTATGTAGCAAACTGTTTTCAAAAGCTGCAATTTTAGCATACACTTCTATTTATTATGAATCAAAATTATAAATTTAAAACAAAAAAAAAAAAAATTTCTCACCCGAAACATTTGTATGTCTCACGTTTTTAACGCAGCCAATGGATTATGCAATATATCGATAATAGCAGTATATCATAATAAAAATACCAACCAGTATATCGATGTTTCGGAAACGCACGTGCGATTCTTGAAATAAGTTTTAATCCATAAACTCATCTTGGTTTAGACATGGACAATACGGATATTAAAGGTAAGTTTACAGAAAATTTACAAATTTTAAAGAAAATATATACAATTATAAAAATAAAATGCTCCTCGCCACAGACGAGTCATCTCATTCGAGTTCAGAGGGAGAATATGATGATGTGGACGAGGACGAATGTGAACCAACAACTTGCCTATTCTGTTCAATGGTTTTTAAAAATATTGAGCTAGCAATTGAACACTTGCAAAAGGAGCACCATTTAAGTTTGCATGACTTGCAAAAAAAATTTCAAATGGACCAGTACTCTTTTCTAAAATGTATAAACTACATACGTTCAGAGAAGGTAAGCGTAGAGGTTTTACTAGAAACTAAAGACGTCCTATGGGACGATGAGAAATATTTAAAACCTGTAGAATACGAAACTTGGCTATGCTATGATTACGAAGTATTTGGGACGGTCACTCGACCGACTGTTGAAGATTTGCTTCATCGTATTGCAGAGCAGAAAAAGCTCCTACAACAGGCAAATGCAGATATGGAGCAAATGCGGCAAAGCTATAAGTCTCTTATGAAGAGTGACGATGACAAAAACAAAAATATAAATCCGTCTAAGAAATGTGTGCGTAACAGTAAACGTTTGGACAACGAATACTTTAGTAGCTACGCACACTTCGGCATCCATCACGAAATGTTATCCGACAAGGTACGCACCAGCAGTTATAGAAATTCATTGTTGAACAATGTGGACTTCGTGCGTGGCAAAACGGTGCTAGACGTAGGATGTGGAACAGGAATCCTTTCTATATTCGCATCCCAAGCTGGAGCCAAAAATGTGGTTGGAATTGACAACTCTGAGATTGTGTATTCCGCAATTGATATCGTAAGGTACATTAAAAATTGTGTCCTTTTACCAAGATTGTTTATACTCTGTCGTTAAATGCAACAAGCATGATTTTAAAATGTGGTATGCACTTCTACCCTATTACCTCCTGTCCGTTTAGTACAGTACGTCAAAACAAGTTTTATTTATTTGGATATGCGGGAATTTTTAAAATGATAGTGATAGGATATTAAATGTCAGATCAAATGAATATACCATATTCTGTCAGTTATACAAAAAAAGTTATCATTGGTTTTTAGATTTTTTAAATATGACGTTATAATTGGCTTGCAAATTTTTAAGGTATTCTTACGTAAAGAGTATACATAATTCGGAGCACCGAAGTAAGCCTGTATTAATTGTATTGATTTATATCGTCTAAATTATGCAGAAAAAACGGCATTCAAAATATTAAGCTATTCAAGGGACGCTTGGAGGATACCGATCTGCCTCAATCAAAATATGATATAATCATATCGGAATGGATGGGGTATTTTCTACTTTACGAAGGCATGCTGGACAGTATTATATATGCGCGTGAAAATCATCTTAGTCCAAATGGCATTATATTACCAAATCGCTGTACTTTAAGTATTGTTGGCTATGGCAATGATTTTCTCTATAAGGATCACATTGACTTTTGGTCAAATGTCTACGGAATCGACATGTGCGAGCTACGGAAGCGTTCTATAGAAGAGCCCTTAATAGAAGCTGTGGAACCGCAGTTTATACTTACGGACGCTGAGCAAATAGCAAACTTTGATATGATGACCGTGGATATGAATTACTCAAGTTTTACGCATGAATTTAAATTAAAATGCAAGAAATCAGGCAATTTATCTGCGTTCGTTGGATATTTTAACACATATTTTGAGTTGCCTACAGCAGTTACGTTTGGTACAGCACCTACCGACACACCCACACATTGGAAGCAGACAGTTTTCTTTATTGACCAGCCCCAGTTGGTATCAGAAGGAGATTTCATTTCCGGGAAGATCACAAGCCGTAGACAAAGAAACGATATCAGAGCACTGCACATTTGTATTGAGGTCTTTGGCAAGTGCTGTAAGTACAATTTGTCGTAATTAATTTGTGAGAATATTTTGATAAAGTATATTTTTATTAAAGATTGGTTTCAAAAAATGTAATTTAAATAGTTGATACATTTAAAAACTATAAAAGTGAGTACTCCCGAATGTACGGAAGCCGCAAGCGAAATTATACAATTCTTAGAGTTTCTGCTTTAAGCTGTGTTGGTTTCCAAGTCAGATGCCGGTATCTCTGGCTCCTCGTCGTTGTAAACGTTTTCAGCCATTTGCCACACTTGCATGATATTATCTTCTGAGACTGAACAAATAATCCATGGCTCATTCGGATTCCAAGAAAAATCGCTTATTTTAGCAGTGTGTCCTCCATGAATAAATAATAGTTCAGGCGGCCCATCCTCTGCATCTTCTGAACTTTGCTCCTCGCCAATTTTAGACAAATCCCAAACGTGCAAGCGACGATCAGTGCCCGAAGAGGCCAAAATTGTTTCGTTATGCGGTGACCATTGCACCTGGAAAATTTCATCCTTATGCGATTCAAAAGAATGTAGCTTAAGTTTTAAATTGCGCAGATCCCACAGGGCGACTGTTTTGTCGGCCGAGCCAGTAGCTAGTATGAATTCAGAATAGGGATTGAAGCTCAAACAATTTACTTCTGCTGTGTGAGCATCGACCGTATGCGATGGTTTTGAGGTATTGTTGTTGCGAGTGTCCCAAATCATAAGCTTTTGATCGTCGGCTACGGAGCCAAATAGAGACTCATGCAATAGATGCCAGGCTACATCTTCTACAACAGCAGTGTGTCCAGTGAAAATATTTTTTGCATCAATAACGCGATGTTCTTTAGGCGTGGCGTTAATATCCCACAAGCAGATAGTGTGATCGTCGGAAGCAGAGAGTAAATAACCTGCATGAAAGATCATTATACTATTATCTTATTTAAATTTAATACTACACTACACACCATTCAAATTGGGATTCCACGATAAGCCATAGCCTTCCTTTTGATGCCCTCGCAAACGTAAATCAGGTTGACATTCACCCGAAGGCTCGGGTTTACTTGGATGCTTTGTGTAGTCAAACACAAGCACATCGCTTGACGGTGTTTTCGTTGCAATTACGCACGCATTTTGCGGCATGTAACGAGCTCTGTTCACCTCGCCCTCGTGGTTGATTTTGATTTCTATTTCTATTTTCCCGCACACTGAACCGAAACCACCAAACTCGCCCTTCTCATTATCATAGTGCGATCCATCAAACTGAGCATCTTCACTTGGCAACTGCACACTGGCAATTAATAAGTGATTCTGTTCATCTGAGGTGTGGGTACCCAATATAAGACGGTGCACAGAGTAATCTTTACCATCCTGTTTTGTTACGTCTGGCAGCCATTGGGCCGTTAGAGAGGGCCACTCCAGAGCATGTGTCATAACCAGATCATAAAGAAACGGTGTATTTTTTTTCCAAATCTTGTACTCTTCGTTGATCACGCGTTCTTCAACGGCGTCATCAAAGGACTCGGCTGCTTATGTATTAATATATATATGATTATTTTAAATCGGTGCCATCAAATAAAACCGACTTACCATTGTCGCTTCGATCAACCATTTTAATTGCTTTTGCAAATTATAACCACGTTCAGGGCGTCGTTGAATTTGCAGCTAAAAATCAGGCGCCAAAACAAAGCAGCGGCAAATGCACTGGCGTGTATATGTAGCGTTCTTACCGTGTCTTTTGTATAAATAAAGTAATAAAAATAATCATTTTATCATAAGTAATTTAACTTCAAGCGTACAACTTACAACCTTTGATACGTCTGAAGGAAACGTATTGTCAGTAAAATAATCGCAAATATGTAAATAACTTTTTTGCAAGAGCGTCGGCAGCTGCTAGAGTCGACACAATGGCGATTCTAGGTATGGGTAGATATATCGGTATACAAAACTGAAATTGTGCTGCCAACTTAATTTTTTACCAAGTGGCGTGCAGAGTAAGCATTTTTTTATTTCCATTTAAAGTATTCTCGGAGGATCTTAAGTTAAGGAATTAATCAGCTTGGAAATAAAATTGATTATTAGTTTAGGTAACAACTAAGAAATCAATTCTCATAAGTTTAGCGCAACCAGTTTGGAGATGTTTGGATGAGAAGTTAGTGTTGAAAAACGAAAGTAGTATTTATTATTTTCGATTGAGCTTATGTATCGCCCCTTGACGCGGGAATTTCTGTGTGGAAAAATTTAAACAATGAGACGAAACTGATGCAAAAAGTAAAGAGAGTGCAACAGCAAAATCATTTGAACGAATCTTCATTATTATTGGAATATACAAAGTATCGTACGACATTGTGTACATTGTGCATACACACGATATTGCCAAATGTGCAATCTAGTTTAAAAAAGTTTTGAATTTGTTGTATAATCGTTTGCGTCGGCAGTTTCAGCTTTGACAAGATCGGTTTGCTCAAACAATAATTCGATTATAAATCAGGCCCCTACGATACAGTACAAAAAAAAAAAAACAAAACTTTTCGATTTCTCGTTCGACCGTCGTACGAGGGCAACACGCACAATCAATGAGTATAAAACTATACAGAGACGAACGTTCGATACTTCAGTAAAGTACTTGCTTGCCAATTCGGAGATGAACTGAGTCTCCGCTTTATTGTTCTGGTGCGTGTGCGAAACGAAGAGAATGGAAAAAAATGTGTCCAGACAGCGGTTGGCTGCCGTTTTTGTTTTGTATGATTGTGCGAATGCAATATATGTTTGTAAGATGTTGGCGGCACAATGTTTATATGTATATTATAAATTCAAATTTCAAACAATAAAATAGAAAAATTATACATTTGTGATTTTGTAAATTTATTTTAAATTGTTTCTTTAATTATTGTTTTCAAATTTAATTTTGTTGATGCTAAAGAAATATGGGTTTGCTGCAAAAATTTTATAAAACACATTCAGGCCTGTTCTAGAATTCGACTCGTTTTGAAAAGTGCATTCCGACAAATGGTGTTCTAGATACCGACTGAGTTCGAATCGTTTTCATTTAGACCCGAAGAAGCTGTGTTGTTTATGTTTGTTTATATGGCGCTAAATTTAAATGGAAGCGACATCATACAGCAGCCGTCTTTTAAAAATAGACACGTAGTAAAAAATTAAGCTATTTGTAGTTCGCATTTTAGTTTTATAAGTATAACATACAAACATTACAAATCGCCAACTCTATATGTTTACTTTATTTTAGTCAACAAACTATTTTGAGCAGCAGTTTCAGAGTCACCTTCAGTTACTTCTCTGCTATATTCCTCTTTGTTGAATTGTTGTTTGTTTATTTCCCATAAGCATTTCACAATTGTTTTAGTAATGTGGTTTATAATCATCACTTAAACAGGCACATTTCTTTCTTACAGTCTATTTCCTGTAGTTGACATCGTTAGTGCTTGCAATCTTACCAACATTTGGCAATGATGGGATTGTGTTTAGCTTACCATTTCCTTTTTTTCCCCTTCAAAAATATTTTACTACAATCAACTAAAAAAAAACGGATCATTATTATTGGTTTAAAAAGTTCGCCAAATTCCAAGCAAATTACCAGCTGATCAGCTGATCAACCCTCGATAAGTTCACTTGTAAAGTTACCACAAGTTTTCGAACATCTACTTTATTAATTTAATTTGTTTTCTGCCAACATCTTTGTTAGAGACAAATATTTTTAGTTTATTTGCCAATTTTGTACAATTTATTTTATATACATATTTTAAGCTATCCATTAATAAAATTATCTTCGAATTTACTTGTGCAACACTACAATCCGACAACACAAAACACATTTCGAAGTTCTGTTTTGTTTAAATCCAGATCACCTTATTTTCATTCCAGTCGTTTTGGTTTTGCATGTACACACAATTTTAATACACATTTTTTGTAATGAAAATATACAATGAAAATTATTCCTGATTCGTTCAATTAAGTACATCTAAATTTTCTTAAAACATTAAAAAATAATACAAAATTAATTTTAGTGGCATTAATGCCTTTTTTAAGTAAACAAGAGTAAACTCTTGTCGGAATCGAAATCTGGAACATGCCTGAATGTAGCGACAAATTGCGATAGGTATGATATTTTATTTGGTACACAATAATTTTTTTTAGTATTTTTTAAAAAAGTTTTTTGGATTCAAAGAACGGTCACATTTATAACACAAATATTTTTTGCTAAACATAAATTTGTCAAAAATAAATTTGTAATGTTTTATCACGTATGTTTTTTTAATTTTGTTATTTACGGTTTCTTAACTTGTTTGTGTTACAGATTTCATTAGAACACGAGATACTTCTGCATCCGCGGTACTTTGGACCGCAGCTGCTGGAGACTGTCAAACAAAAGCTTTACTCCGAAGTCGAAGGTACTTGTACCGGCAAATATGGATTTGTCATAGCTGTTACTACCATAGACCAAATTGGCTCTGGCGTCATTCAGCCAGGTCAGGGGTTTGTTGTTTATCCTGTTAAATACAAAGCAATTGTGTTTCGCCCGTTCAAGGGAGAAGTTTTGGATGCTGTTGTAAAACAAATTAATAAGGTGGGCATGTTTGCGGAAATTGGTCCTTTGTCATGTTTTATATCGCATCACGTAAGTTGCACATTTATAGGATATTTTGCTATTACATATCTACTATTACACATAATAGTCAATTCCTGCCGATATGCAATTTTGTCCGAACGGAAACCCGCCTTGCTACAAATCCAAAGATGAGGATGTTGTTATATCAGGAGAGGACAAAATCCGACTTAAGATTGTAGGCACACGAGTTGATGCAACCGGCATTGTAAGTATTGATGAAATTTGGATGATATTTAGTTACTCAGCAAGAGGGAATATCATCCTTATGAGCGTGATGCTTCCTTCCAATAAAATAATAGTGAGATATATAGCTAACTTCTTAATTTCCACTGTAGTTTGCCATTGGAACTTTGATGGATGACTATTTAGGTCTTGTATGTAACTAAATGCCAACAAATTACTGATGAAGATAAATCTATGGTAAACAATAAAAACACAAGTTTGCATTATGTACTATACATTTTAAAGTTAATTAATTAAATAATTTACAAAGATACACTAGATTAATATTTTTAATATTAATTTGTACATTTTAATGAAAGGAAGTTAGGACGAAACCCATTTATTGAGAGGCAGGTGATTAGAATACATTATGTACCACATACTTTAGGTATTTCGTATATTATTGAAAAAAATTAAATATCGTCTTTATTAAAATAAGTTAATAAAAGAACTCAATTTTTATATAAAAATCTCGTTTTTTAAGACAAATATTTAAAATATAATTCTTGGATATTTACCAATATTTTATAAAGAAAGTACACTATAGTCATGCGACAACTAATTTAATTATAATATTTTACAACAATCAAGAGTGAGGACTCTTATTATGGGTCCCAGATTTCAAAACTCACGTGGAAATATTTCAAACTACATGCAGATCAGAATAAAAACTGCTATAAAAGCCATGTCCGATAAAAAAAAACGGAAATAATCGCAAACGTTTTTACAAGCAAACTGTTACGGGGCGATAAAAGCATTGCTACAATGTTAAATATTGACGTTTCTTCTATAGCACACTTACACAAAAAACAACATAAATGATTACATTTTAAATAGACTTTCAAATAATATACGATAAGATTTCGTAAAACCCTTTCTATGACTTTTACAAATCCCAGGAAAAGAGATGATGCTTTACTAACATATCTCGCACACCATCCTTAAGTGGTTGAGAGTCCCTGCCTTGCTTTAAAGGCAACTCCCAATCTGGATTCAAGTTGAAGGCAAATTGCGAGAGTATACGTAACTCACATTTAATTTGAACCCAACCGGGCGAATCGATAAAACTCCAATTATGATACCATTTCTGTACGACCTCCTGGCAAGCACACAATACTTCAAGCCACAAATGCAGTACCTGCTCATTTAGACCCTGGCATATAAGAGAACGTAGTTTTACATCCATTTGTGCGTGCGCATCATCGTGAGATTGATTAATTGCCTGTACGCAGCGGTAAAGTAGTTCTTCTGGTGTCAAAACTTTGTTGTCCTCATCCAAACGATAGGTTTTGCAAAGCACAAGTCGGCTGTAAACGGACTCGAAGTCCTTTTCTACTTCTCGTGTTGCTGCTTCCTCAATGAACAGCCATGGATGTATGGGTCCTCCCAGGAATGTAGGTCGTTTCATGCCGTGCTCAAGAAATGCTTTAATTGCTGGCGCTAGAGTTCCACGTACCAAATCCGTTACTGTCTCCGAAATGGCATCATCGCCAGCAGAAGTGTACAATTTGCTACGTTCGTCCAAAAGCTCTACAAACTTGGCGGGAAACCAGCCCCTCAAGCCGTTTAGTTCGCCAACCCAGCAGTGTTCATCCTTTTGACTGATTATTATGATAACATCGTTGCGTCTAAAACCCAATTCATCATCTTCATGCCGTTCAAAGTCATGCAATGCCTTGGCACGTCGTTTTCTCGAACGTGAAACATTTATAAAATTTTCATGATCCTTGGCATGTGACTCCGTGCTGTAGCTTGCCGTTAGTTGAATGTGTGCGGCTAACTTTGGTTCGATAGTTAAAAAATGGCGAGCCACTTTTAATATGGCTTCTCTCAAATCTACTAGTATTTCAGTTTGACGAATATTCTTGTTCTTCAGATCATCTGCTTCGGCATCGTTTCGAAACAAAAAGGTTTCCAGGATGGACTTGCTTTTTCTTACTTGACGTCGTGCTAGCTGTTGTTTTGGTAAATTGGGGCCATCTTCAGGATTTCCAACTTGATGGCCTTGATCGGCCATAAGATAGGCCAAGTGTCGGCGTCGATGCGTATCGATAACTGTCTGACTTAGTGAACCACCGACTTCCAAGGCTTGTTGGAATAGAATATCTACATCATTTACTTCTCCGGGAATATCTGAGAGTGAGTTAAAAATTTGGGCCGAGTTTTCCAAATGTTTTAGGTCCTTTTCCTTAATTTTCAACATACCAAGCGTTAGTTGGAAAAGCACAATAGATCCTTCATAAAAGAACCAATCCCAAATACGAACAAGTATCTTCATGTGCACAACGTTTGCAAATATTGTTAAAAACCAGTGCAGTGTAATAAGCGACAATTCAATGTCATGCTTTTTTAAGGATTCATCCACTGTTGTGAGATAATTCGCAATTAGGGTTTGCATCACGCGTTGATCTGCCTGTATACCCAATAATGTCGAGCTGTAATATGAAGCAGGCAGTAAGTCCTCGACAATAGTGGCCATCATCCAAAAAGCGTTTTCCTCCTCCATGAAAAGCAATAGGCACGCTGCTATTACACCTGTGCCTTGGCAATAGCCAATGTCCGGAAAAAGCCAGGCTATGCCGCGCAATATTCGTCGAAGTCTGGGAATGCCTGTGGCATTTGGAGTACTAAAACAAACATTCGTGGGCAGTATCCTTAAAAGATCCTTTTCAATTTGCTTGGATGTCATCAGCTGATCATTGCAAGAAGCTGTAGGGAAAATCAGATTGAGTTTTATGGTGATTGCACGCGCTCTTTAGTCAAAGTCTACCTTTAACAATATCCTGATAGCTTATTTCACTTTTTCGTTTCTTGGCAAGCGCACCGGATAGACGCATCCACATTTGGGGGCGTAATGATTGTGGTATGCCAGCTCTGACCATGTTGCGAAGTTTTTCGGTCCGTGGCAACACTTCTTCCACATGGTCCCATGTCAATTCTGTAGCCTCTTTGTTATGTGAAAATTCTAGGTGTGCTATCCATTGCAAGCGTTGCTGTTGATTCTCTATGAATGGAATACTTAATAATTTGTTGGAACATTGTTCAGGTCCATCTTCAACTTCGACGCGAAAGCCGAATTCATCGAATCGATAGTCAGGCTGAAAATTTGGACCTGCTGCTACTTCCGCTTCTGGTTGTCCCAGCTTGGCTAGTATTTCTTGGGGCCACATTAAAGGTGTAAGTGCTGAAAAGGGTCCACCCGGATTTGGACGTTGTCCGAAGTCATCAGAAAAATGTTCCTGCTCTTCCATAATGGGTGGTAGATCAGCGGTGTCGTCTTCAGAATTCAGAGTTTTTAACTTTCGCTATTGTTATTAATTGCATACATACGTATGTATGTACATGTATTATCAGTAGCATAACAAATTAATTTGTTCAATATAAATTCAAAAAAATCTACCTTATGGTCTTCACGGCCCACGTAACCATCGTGGTCGCGACCGAAAATACTCTTTGCCATCTCCATAGTCTCATTAGTTTGCTGTTTTCCGTTTAGATAAATGACTAACAATGTATATATGGTTTACAATATTTTTTTTAATACATGAAATAGCATTTTAGGTTGCGTTGCAGTCCGACTTCGATTAACACGTTTGTCGATAAACCATTAACGCACATACGAACACCATGCGACAGTTTATAAAAATTTATTGTTTATCGAAAGAAAGTCTTCATTGCTCTCTCTTTTTTTTGTCACAAAATGTATGCGTCAAATTGCATTAAACACGAAAAAAATGAAAATAAAAAAATGAACAAAAATGTCGTTACTGTAAATCATTCCTCAAGTTAATTTGATTCGCTCGCTTACTCGAAAACTTTTCTGAATGCTTATCGCTTTTTGTGTTACCAAATTAAACTACGTTCAACCTGTTCTCATTTTGTCTTTAATCTCCTCTTGGCAAAGAGCGAAACAGAATAAAAGATAATATACAAATTTATTAATTTTTCGATAAACAAACAAATTGTACTATTTGTCGAATCGTGTATGGGTTGTTATACTATTGTTATACATTTCCCTTTTTCATTATTATTACTATTGGCTGTAATTTCGAAACCGATAGTTGCGTTTAATTGTCTACGATAAGCTAGTGTTGTGTAAACATGACTCACTTTGATGAGTTAGCTCAGTTGCTCATTTTAAAGTGAATGAGTAGTCTGCTCACTTGTTTAGTTGCTCACACATTTTTAAGTACCCTTCTTGGCCACGATAATTTTAACAAATATGTATTGTACTTTTACTATCACGCATCTAAACACTTGCAACCGTCTAAACAGAGCAACTTTACTGAGTTGACTCACTTGCTCACTTTTATTGAGTTGCTCACTCACTCATGAGCAACCCCACACAAGTTTATATTCAATTTTCGATTTCGTATCCCTCGCACTACCAGCTGATGTTTGTACACAAAGCAGATTAAATTAAATCAAAAAAGAATCAAACTAAAAATGAATATAAAGCCAATAATATCATGCAAGTAATAGAAACCAATTACATTTTATGCTTATTAAAAAGGTTAATTTAAACAGATTCTGGGTCTGTTCCACTTTTCCGCTCGTTGGAAGCTCAAATATTGAACGCCATACCACTTGATACCTGCGAGTGGCGACGCACCTTTCATCGACCTACTAAACAAGTTCGACTAGAGGCTCAAACAGAGCAGTTCAATGTAGCAGCTCTAGAGAAATATAAAAAAGGCAACTGGAGCATATTGGAACATCCGATACTGTACATATTCGTGACTGAATGCAATGTGAGTAAAAAAAATTGACACATGTAGGGTTGTTCAAATTCAAATTTGAATCAATTTCATCATTTCAAAAAATCAGGATGTTGATACCTACAAAGCAACCATACGTGATGAAATTAGCACGTGGTTGAAGTTACTCGGAACTTATGGTATCTCCGATTGGATGATCTTGCTTGTCGAGTCTTTGGATATGCGAAAAACAAAGAACATACTGCCACGCACAACAGTACTGGATAAGATTCGTCTTGATTTTGGTACTAAAAATGATGATCGCTGCATTTCCGTTTTAAGCCCAGCAAAATTTGAGCAGAAGTCTACAGAGTCTTTTCGTTGCTTAGTGCAACGCATTAGGTTAGTGAAAGTAATATACGTATTTTTTTACAGCCAAAAGAGACAAACTCTCTTATTACTTCATTCCAGGTTTTTAATGCTTACTAGCTATAATCGAAATATAGCCAAATACGAAGACCTTTTAAGAAGCAAACGAGAGAAACGTAATCAAGATAATTGGGACTTTCGCGAATATTTCTTCATGCAAGAGGATTTGGCTTTAATATTTGAAAAACTTGAATTGCCAACTGATGCGCTGATACAATATGAGGAATTAGATGCATTGTTTTCGCAGTACATTACGCATATTAATCTGAACAATAAGCAGGAATGGGTATCGTATTTTAAGCAGCCGCTTGTTGTATTTCATGGAATTTGCCTTTCACGTGCTAACAAATTCGAAATGCGCCAAAAATTTCGCGAACAGAGCGTTTCAATATTGGAATTTAGAAATTATATATTTGAAAGACAAGCTGATTTACTCTGTCAATGCAATGACATTCCGCAAATAGCTCAACGTCTGCCAAAATTTCTTTTTTCCACTCTACGAGAGGTGGACTACATTAAACTGGACAGCCAGGAAGGTTCTTTATGCTCCTGGGAATTCATTTGCGCATTAGAAGTGTTACAAATGTGCGACATGGCCATGGAACCAAACGATGTTACATGCTTTCAGCATTGTGCAGCCATTTGGAACTTGGCAAAAGACAAACTCTATGAACTTGGGAAACTATGTGGTCTTTTGCCTGGCTGTACCCCAACATCTGAGCAGCTGCATATGGTCCTACAATTGTCATCAGGCATTGGTGATGCGCCTACACAAAAACAACAGAAATTTTTGTGTGCCACACCACAATTACGTGACCGTTCGCCCAATCGCAAGCCGAAAAAATGTGCTGCTGAGCAGTTAAAAGAGGCATTGGGCTCTAATCATGCCTTCCAAAAATTATACCTTGAGCTGGCCGAGCTGGCAATCAGTACTTATAAGCATGTTACACGTTTGCGCTCGGCACGATTAGTGGGTCTAGACTTAGGGAAATTTTACTGCGCTTTAAACGAGCCCCATAAGGCTGTTGGCTTTTTTACGGACTTACTGCGGGAACTCAAGGCCGAAAACTGGCACATGTTATGCTCCCAAACGTTGCTGGAGCTTGCCAATTGTTATCGTAAAATGGGAGATTCGATAGCATATACAAAAACGTGCAGCTCCATTTCGTGTTGCTCCGAGTTAGAAAATTTAGTGCGTACATTTTACTTTGATGAGTTCTTAAAGTCGATAAAAAATTTAAGGACTACGCTTTCGGCACAACCATCGATTGAAAATGCCAATCACTGTGTGCTCGAGGATCATTTTCGCATATTGGAAATCGATGTTTTAAATCAAAAATCGATAATACAAGATAATTTTGTGCTGGTGCAGTTAAAGCTGGAGAGCTTGTATCCTCGTAAGGTAATTGTTGATTACATCAAGATGTGCTATGAATTGCTTGAAGCACAAGCAGAGTTGCAACTTCAATCTGTTTCATTGACCAACACATCCGGCAAAATAATTGAGTCTACGTCTCGTTTAAAAGTGGCTCTGCACTTAAGCTATCAGCAGGATAGAGCACTAGGTTGTGCATCGGTAGCTTGCGAAATACCTAAGACTAATCCAGTTCGCCGCACAAATAGCACAAAGAGAAAGCTTTCTCCCAGTTTGCATGCCGATTTTAATAATTTTGTGCAAGCTGAAAACATAGCTTTGCAACCTGGCATAAATGTTATAGAACTAACAGCAAAGGCCACGCGCGTCGGATCTTGGCAGTTCAAGCAGGTAAGTGAGTTAAAAGGAATTATGTCCTTTTCAGTTACATCTATCGACTGACAACACAATAATCATATCAAACGATTTTAATACAGCTTTGAGTATTTGTTTTGACTTTTATGCCATAACACTTTTTTACAAATTTAAAACGATTTTATATCCTCAAGGTGTTTTTATATCCTCAATCGTTTCCGTAGTAAAATGGCATGCTAAAATCCAAAATGCAGTAAACAAATTTTTTATGAAATGGATTTTGAGATATTGATCACAATTTAATAAAAACAAAACACGTTTCTTAAAATTAATTAAAACTTAAATTATTCGGAAAAAATAAACAATTTTTTCCCCATGCTTCGGCTGTATGATTAGTTTTCGAGTGCCGCTGGGCTCCCTAAAGTTACCAAATTGGGCATTCTGAAGTTGTTTTTAGTACCTAAGGTGTTTCAGTGAAAGTTTTTGATGAATAATTCCGTTTGTTTTAGAAAATATCGTAACCAAATTTGGGATTAGACGTCACAAAAACGTGTTAAAAATTGGCGACAGAAATTGTTATAAATTCAGCGAACGTTATTTTTTATATTTTCATTAATATCCTGCTTTATTTTTTTTAAGTTGTAACACAAATTCGTTTCGCAAATCTTTCGAACTCTTACTCTTAAAAGAACAAATAAGAAGAATTAAAATTAAATATTCACGTTCTTTAAAATATAAATATCTTCTCTATGGGCAATGAATGTAAGAAGCAGGCGTGGCTGACTGTTGAAAGTTTTAAATTGAAACTTCAATTGCCCCTGTATGAAAAATAAACAGAATTGCACAAATAGATTTTATTAGTTGTATTAATTGTAAATTACTAGTGGTAAAGGGGCAAGTTACCATCTTCGTACCATAGACATGTATGAGGTAATTTACCACAAATAAGTAAGACATGAGCTACATTAAAAAGGCCTTACCGATTATTATTAGTTAATACAAATGTTGAATAAATATTTGTACGGGCACAATTTTGCACTTAAACTAATTTTAATTTCAGTAAAAATAAAATTAAATTCAAAAATTTGCAAATTTATTGTATAACAAATAAAAGCCATTTTAGTTTTTTTATAAAAGATACAAAATTAGTACAGTTTAATATTCAACTTAATTTTAATATAAACGTTGATTTAATATTTTTTAATTGCTTTTATTTTCATTCTATTCCTGTATGCTTTTTTAAAAATAAATTTTTTTTGGCGGACCATACGTAGGTGATCTTTCTGTTCATCGGTGGCTGAAATTAATAAAATGAAAAAACATCAATAAATAAAAATTGGATTATCTTATATATAAAATTACTTATTACAATAGAATAGAAATTTCGAAGTTGCCTCAAAGACGCTTTGCCTTTGTCTTATCTGACAAAACAAACCTTACATTTTATCAATACCTCCAGGACGTATTATTGAAGTGACTATGTTGATCTGCAAAATTGAGTATTACTTTCTATAAGTTACACAAAAGGTTATTTGACTTATGACTCACGTATTGCTGCTTATTGTCATCATTTATATCCTTATTTAATTTTTCCCATTTTTTCACCAGGGCAGAGCTGCGCCCTAGAACTTTTAAAAGAGACAAACCATCTATATTTATGTCAATGTTTAAAATATCCTGATCTAAAACACCCGACAACTTCTTACATTAGTTGACCAAGCTTATATGCCGCCAGGTATTGGTTTAATATCACTTTTTTCCTCTTCACTATACTTGTAAAATAAGCTTACATTTATATTGTTCTGCTTTAAAACGCGAATCAAATCTTGTGCACATTTTCTAATTGAACTTTGCTTAATAAACCATTTCTTTAAATCATCATTTAAAGTGTCCCTAACATGAACACGGGCTATTTCATTACTTCTATCATAAAATTCGAATTGGTTATTTTGCAAATAATCAAGGTCACATTCAGGAGCGTAGCTAGGTGGGGGTGTGGGGGTGTGACACACCCCCCCCCAAACATCCATCAGTTGGCAAATCTCGGGTATTTCACGCAATATTCGAGAAATAAAAATTCAAAATCGGTTATTTGTCGGTAATTTTGAGGTTCATCACCCCCCACATTCAACGCTCTCGCTTCGCCACTGGTCACATTTAATGGGTCCCTCGCTATTTTTTCCAAATCTGCCTGTTGACCTTCTATCTATTCCTCATTTCTCCTTTTCTTTTTTTTTAAACTAAACCAATTCCTTGCATAAGTATACATTTTTATTAATAAGTACTTTACTTACGTGATATTTTACTTTTTATTTGTATTTCATCAGAAAACATAATGTAGTGTGTACAAATTTTTTGGTTGTTGTTTGCCTAAGTAAGCAAGGCAACAAATGCATAAAAATGTTTCGCTTTTTTTTAGTAGCGCCAATTGCTGGCGGTCGAACATCAGGGTAACTTGCGATAGAGATTCAATCGATAGTTGTAAAGCAGTGGTCAGCACGGCTTTATCAGAAATATATATAATCTTACACGTCACTTGGGTTTGTGTGCGCAGCAACAGACACGAAGCCGCAATACTGATGCTCGTGTCGACGTCGCGACGTTGCTCACACTAACGTATATTGGATTTCCAATTGGAAACCGTTTACACACTGCTTACACACTGCTTGCACACTGCTTGCACACTGCTTCAAAGTTGATTGTATACTGCATATAAGCAGTTAAGGCACAATCAAGGACGGGTGCAAATGAGCGTGTTCCATGTGTACGTGAAATTTCATGTGGTTTTTCATTTTGACCTGTTCATGCCCATAGTTTTACTTATTAGTACTTATCTTCTTAATATATATAAAATACGTGTCACGTTGTTTGTTCGTGATGAACTCATAAACTACTGAACCGATTTGAATCAATTTTTGCACACCGTGTGCAGTTTGATCCAACTTAAAAGATAGGGTAGATTACATCTCAATTTATAGTCGCAATTATTATTTTATTGCAAATTATTTGTTAATTATTTGACAGTCACAATTCACGAACGGCTGAACCGATTTGGCTAATTTTGGTCTTGAAATGTTCGTGGAAGTCCAAGGATTGTTTAAGAAAGAGAAAATTTAACAAAATTGCGACGAAAATACTAAAAAGGAAAATTTGATTTTCCAATACAATTTTTTTTTTTAATAAAAATAAAATCATTGGAAGAAAATAAAGATCTAGACGAGCGAGCGAAACGAGCGTGCCGGAGGACGGCTAGTTACACATATATCTATATATGTGTCGCTTTGTTCAAATAGTCAAAAGGAACTTGTTGGTAGGGTGTTAATTTCTCCGATTTTTAGGAATTAAGGAAACTTCTAAGTTTCTTCATCTTTTACGTGTAAATTCAATAATATTTCGCGTTCTTCAATTGAAAGCTCCTTACGCGTCACGTTTGCAGTTAATAAGGCAAATATTGGCAGCGGAAAATTCCTATACGCGCATGCGAAAGAAAAGCAAAGCATATGCAAAAAAGTCCCGTTGCAAAAATCAAAACAAAAAAAGCTGCAACAACGTAAATTCGGTATTCCGTCTAAGTGTACTAAGACTTTTGTGGCGCTGAATTAATGCCATTTTTTACAATTTCTTAGAATTTAAGGAAACTTGTTAATGAATTGTTGTTTTTAATTTTGTTAATTGTTTAAAAATATATATTTAAGAAAACCTCATCATTAGTTTTTGAAAAATTAAAACAATATGGGAGTAATTCGCATTTAAGTGTAAAATCGCCTGCTTACCTTGACTTTAGTGGCACACTGTATGTAAATTTCTTACCCCGTATGGTAATTTCAAGGCTTACGCGCACAACTCTGAAATATAACTGATCATATTTACTACATTTACACCGGAAAAATTCAAACGAAACATTAGGTGTAATATTAAAAATTGATTTATTTTTACCCCTCAACCATTATTGGCTAAAAGTTTTTTCATTACCCAGCCATGAGTGCAGTCACCCTCGGGTTTTTTTTATTATTCACAGAAACCTTAGCAAGTCAAAATTTGCCACATACCTCTTTTGTTGCCTTATTCAATTCCGATATAAAATTCGGGAATGTGGCTAAATTAAAACGCCTCTGCATAAAAGACGCGTTGGTACAAGGTACGATTAACTTAAGGGTGCTTAGCATTGGACGCTTTGAATGCAAAATTCTAGTTGATTTTTGATAAAATTATAGGAAATAATGTTATTTATTGCTCTCTGGAACGCGTCTGTACAATGAATTTTAATTATCTTATATGATTAAAGTATATAGATTATACGTTGATCTAGTGCCTCGCAATTTTAAAATATATGGTAGGCCAGCTTTCCCACGCTTTTGCGCAACTGCGCACGCTGCTTGCATTAATGTATGTAAAATTTCATTGCCAGCCTTAAATAATGCTAGATCTGCAGCTTATTTTAGATCTACATCTTTTGCACATGTTTAATGTGTGTTATTAAGCACGAAGCATGCTTTCTTTTAAATTTGTTGTCAAATTTGCTGAAAATCGGTAGCAAAAGCATTAACTTTTATCTGCTAGAAAACTGGTTTCGTTTTCATAACATACTTCAGTTCTACTGCCGTATATCAATTTAATATGGCATCCTCTTTTGTGCCCTTCATCGTAATTGGCATCCATCCACGCAACAAACATCTCCACATTGTCAAAGCTTAGTTTTAGACATTTTAACAGTTTTCACAAACCACTCCGATGAATTTTGAAAAACATGCTCATTTCGATAGTAACAGCTCTGTTAAACAGCCAATATCTTAACAGCGACGCGGTTTTTTTAAATTTGCATTATTATTCCATTATTCTGAAACGATATTTCAATGTCTTAAAATATGGGGCTTCGACTGCCAAAATGTTGATAATGACCCAATTGGAATTTTAATATTAAATTAAACTAACGATTTAAACATTTAATGAATCAAAAAAGGAATTTACATGAGAAGCAAATACTAAAACAACTAGTGCGTAGGGCCTTGGGGATAATATTTCTACAAAGTAAAAATAACTTTTATATTTAAGTCTACATGATTAACCCGGATTTGGTGGTACAACATTTAAAGTTTTCGTCCGGCTTTAAAAATTAAGCGCATGTATAACTGCGTCCAATTTTGGCCGGCTAACTTTTGTAGTATGGGTGAAAACTGGTAAATTTCTTTAAGGGGAACATAAGAGGAGTCGAGATGAATCAAAAAATTTGATCTGTCTGTAGATAATGTGCATCTTTACAATTCGGCGTGTAGTTCGTATAGTTTCTGAAATGTTAGAGCTCGTACGGCACAAACAGAAATGGCTGAGCATAAATACTATGTATATAACAAACATAAATTTTATTCTATTTTTTCTGATATCGGGGCTATATTATATAGCTCCCAAAGAGGTGTTTCAGAGGACCTAAAAACAGTTTTCGGTGCAAAATTCGTCTGTTTGTTTGTTTATGAAAATATCGCAACCAAATTTGGCAATCAACAAATATTTTTGAGTTCTCAAGCAATATGTCGGATTTATCTGCAATTAATGGTACATGGCATCCCAAAGTCGTCTGAGGCGGACTTTAATGTACGCCACCGTTTTATTTACGAATTATTATATAATATATTATAATTACTAGATTATTAATAGTTGCATAACCTTTTTTACCGCTGTTTTGTATAGATTCCTTTTGTTTACTACATATTTCGTAATATTTAAAACGTTTGCAGCTGTGTCTTGGTATGTCAACTCTACAGTTTCTTTCGGAGTATTTACCTAACACAACACCGTCTTTTGAGATTACCAACAAGCCCGCCAGCGCTACTCTTCGTTTCAAGACTCTTATAGCAGGCGTGGTCCAGCCAATAGGATTACATGTAGATGGCGGCAGTTTCATTTTTCCTGTGGATGCAAGAATAACAATCAAATGTTCTAAAAATCTACGCATTCGATTTGCTCAAGACAAGAATGCAGACTCATATGATGATGATACAACGTTTAAGCCCGCTTTGCAAGTACCATTGCTCCAATTTAAGTCCTTTGAGGAGCGTCTTATTCCCTTGGAAGTGTTGACTGATATCACTTGGCGCAAAGCGATTAAACGCTACGAACATCAAATTTATCTAAGCTGTCCATGGTCACGCAATGATCTGCAAATTCCAATTGAATTCCAGTCGGCTATTGAAGCTACTTGTCGCTTGCACTCGTGTGGTACACAAAAGTTTTTACAGGTGATCATAAAAGGTTTGGAGGCGAATCTTTTACTTCAGGATGCTGTTGTGAAATGTGATGTTCAAGGCGTGCGGCTGATTGACCTCAACCCAGTGCAACAGAACCCAATTGTTTGTATTTTTGTTTTTATTTATTTTAATCCAAGGCTTAATATTTGATTATGCTTTCAGGAAATCTACAAAACCCTTACTTTTTCCTATGTCTACGAAGTTCAAGTGGAGCCTTTAAAAACTGAGAACGATTTGCCCATAGTTAAAGTTCATTTTGTTGTGAAGTACGCATATGTCTTACAGCCAAGAGTTTGGCGTAATTTTGGATGCGCCTTTGATCTGGTCGACTACACCACGTTGTTCAGAGTAGAGGCACAGCTAGAACCAAATGAGCTGTGCCGTTTACGTTCGGTGTGTAATATGAATTTGAAGATAACCAAAGTGCATGCGAATCCCTATATAGATTTGATGTATGAAGTTCTTAATGATCAGAATTTGTGGGCAGTCTGCGGCCGATCAGCTGGTAAGTATATTTATACACTGTATATTAAATCAAGAGTTTATGGAGTATATGCAAATTTTTGTAACATAGAGATAAAAACATTGGGGACTTAATTTACGTACTTACCAGTACGTCTGGCGGACAAAGAAAATTCATATAATCGTGTCCGCCCGTTTGCCTGTTCGTCTCAGTATAAACGCCTAGATCTTGAAGACAAAGTTTGATTATCTGTCGAGGTAAATTTGTGGTATTCCTTACGGTACCTTAGGGTACAAAAGATATTTTAAGTTTGCGTAAGACTGTGAGAAATTGACTGTGATGAAATTGACTGCAAAAGTCGATGTCTGTCTGTCTGCATGTATGAACGCCCAGAATACAGGAATGGTAAGAGTCCCAGCTATTAAAGTTTTAGACAAGATGTCTTTTTATACCAGCTTATTTTAATTTTTTATAGCTCGCAAAGGGGAGCAAAATAAAAATAAAAGTTGTAGATTAAAGATATCGAAACCGAATTTGGCAATTATGTCTTTTGGTGTTCTCAAGTTCTTTGATTGGAACATGGTAGTGGTAATATATGTCTCAAAGTCGTCCTTGTCCGACTTTTTTATTATTTAAATTGAATCGGTCATTTCAAAAACCTCATAAGTCACATTGTTTTGCAACATGCTCTTTTTGCTGAAAATGGTTCCTTAAAGGGAGATACGTATTCTGGGTAAAACTACATAAGTGAATGCAATCCTTCCTCTTCAAATAATACCGTTAAAAAGACGTTCATTCACTTATGAGGTTTTTGCATGCACTACTAGATGGCGGGAGTAATTTTATGACGAAGTTTGACGTTTAAAATACTTTTATTCTAATTGGTTCCACAATACTCAAATCTTCAATTTGACAACAATCGTTATTAATATTACATTTGCGTCTTTTAGTCAACCGATATTTTGTGCGAACAGTAATATTTCAAGTTAAAAAATATCTTCAAGTGAAACAGAGAGTGATGGTGAGCCGAAAAAGAAGAGAACGTCTATCTCTCAAAGTATAAAAGAAATGTTATAAAAAATTCTAAAGTTAAAGGACTGACATACATATACTAATTATCGACACAAACAAATAGCTCCAAGATCTAAAAGATTTGAAAAAGTTTATAATTTTTTTCCTATACGTGGAAAGCATGATCGTATCTACGTCCCAGGAGAATATATTGATTTGGTTTCGAACTCCAGCTCAACATTTACAGTCACAGAGTTAAAAACTGAAGATATTTTGGAATATAAGAAATGGTGGCCAAAACAAAAAAAATCATTCGCACCTTCGGCGTTCATGTGTTTTCAGTATGATTCAAATAACAAATGTACTATCACAGCGTAGGAATATATTGATGGACTGATTAAACATTCATTGTTATTAATAAAAAACCTTACAACTTCGATTTCACTTCAATCAGCCAAGGCTTATGATTTAAAAGTGCCAATAAAAAAAAAAAAAAAATAGACGATTTAAAGCAAGTCCAGAATAGCAAATTGGAAGAGTATATGTTATTTTATAACGATATTTTTAGCTGGCCAACTGCAAATGTTGAAGATAATCCAGATGAGAATGATGGAGAATATGACTATGTGCCTTCAAACTAAAAATTGACAAATTAATACATATGAAATGTTAATAAGGTTATTTCTAAATGCCATTTTCAATAATAAGCAATAAAACTTATGATTACTACGATTGTTTTGGGTTAAATTTATACCACTAATCCTATTTCTTGCTAAAACAACATAAGTCAAAAATAGTTTTTCGGGTATTTTTCATTATTTTTATTAATAAACTGTTCACAATTTAAATT
This sequence comes from Chymomyza amoena, assembly GCA_037043745.1. Lineage (NCBI taxonomy): Eukaryota > Metazoa > Arthropoda > Insecta > Diptera > Drosophilidae > Chymomyza > Chymomyza amoena. Next base: position 87,199 of record JBAMAX010000025.1, read on the forward strand.
TTTTATCACTCAAATACTAAATTAAGCATAAAAAAGTCCGTTAAAACTCATTTGTTTGTGTATGAAACAGTTTTTATTGATTGCTGAAAAATTTGAATTTAGTGAATTATGAGGTTTTTGAAATGACCGATTCAATTTATTATTTTGTCATTGTGTATTTTTGAGTCTGAATCATTTACCATAAACTTTTGCAGGTGTTATTTCCATGAAGGACGTTGATAGTCATTCTATTTCACTTGATGTCATGCCTCTAAGCACTGGGTTTCTGCCCATGCCCAGCATTCGATTATCCAAGTACACTGCTGGTGGTAAAAACAAAAACGACGCACACTCCAAAGTTCATCCATTTCCGCCTGGCCAGGTGTACAATTCGACAAAGAGTATGCAAATGCATGTAATTGCGAGTGTTAATGGTGATCAGTAATATATATTACCGGGTTGTATTCAATTATGTTTTAACAATAAATATCTACTATTCATTAAATATGGTCCGAGGTGTTCAAAGCAAGCACTGCCAAAATTGTGCGTAAAAGATTACAAAATTATAACAAAGTGAACACCACTAATGTTACCTTTCGGCACAAAACTTTCTAATTTCACTTCATATCGCCAATCAATTACTTTAAAATTGGTTCGGCTCAAGGTGAATTGATGTCTTAGGCGAACGGAAAGCTAATTAAATTCTGAATCTGTAATTTCAACTTAACTAAAATTTTGTTTTCCATTTTATTTATTTTCAAATAATCAAATTAGTATGCCTTTATTAGACAATAACTCATTGACTCATTTAACTTTGAGCGGGATTACATTTTCGTTGTTCGGGCATTAAGGTACTACCTGGATAAAAAAGTTGCCAAAATCATCAACGCGTGGCGCTTTGAGTCACCCAATTTGATATCGCCGTATTGAGTATATACGCGATTTACCGCGTTTTCGATTTTTAGCGATTTTGAAAATGGAATTGTATTTGTAACAACGAGTTTGTATTAAATTTTGCGTTAAAAATGGTGCGACGACATTGGAAATGTTACAAAAGTGTCTCGGCAACGATTGTCAGTGACAAGACATTTTGGCAAAAGATTCGGGCCTCAGACGTGTCGCTGAAAAGCTGGTGCTGAAAGACTAGAATTTCATGCAAAAATAAGACCGCGCAAAAGACATGATTTCCAAGACAGTTTGGCTAAAATCGGATGAATACCATACAACTAGTTCCGAAATCACCTGATTTTTAATATATTTTAGTCGTACTTAGGCGCAATATTAGGAGTAATTGACAAATAACTGAAAAAAGCCTAAAACATGGTTTTAAAAAAAAATTTATGATGGTGCTTAAGAAAAAAAGGCTGTAATTTTCGTGTTTCTCTACCCAAAAATACCCTAAAAACACTTTTTTACGAAGGTTAACTCGATGATCCATAAAATTGTAAGCTAGTGCATCTACAGTTAAATAAAAAAAAAATAAAAAGTAGAGTATAGAATTTTCTGCAAAAAAAAAGCATTCCTGCAGATTCCTTCTAAGAACTATCCAATTGGACTATTTTTTTGTTTGTTAAAAACGGTATTTATACCTAGAAGTTCCGCAAATAACGATTTTGATGATAATCGAAAGTAACGTCGAAGAAGCTATATGAGGTAAGTTTCAAATTGATATATTAGAGGAAGTAGAGTTCGATCAATTTTGAATGTGTTCAGCTCACCAAAAATGTATTCATTTTTAGCTATAACTTTTGTTGTATTTGTCCGAAATAAATAATTAATATATTTTTTCCAACAGGTGCATGGAACCACAACGCATCGCTTTGTTCAAATAACGATCTAATATTGAGAGGGAAGATATTGACATGATTCAATAACCTTAATCTTTTGAGGAAATATGAGCACCAGCTGGTAAAGATTCGTATCTCTTGCTCTTTTAAATCTAGGCGTTCATACAGACGGACAGACGGGCATAGCTCAGTCGCTACCAGACGTTATGATAATCATTTTGGTATAAAGGACTTAGGGTAAGCCACGCTTCCTTCTGTTCGTTACATACATTGCAAAAATCAAGTATATCCTTTGTACCTATAGGTATAGGGCAGAGATCTGGAAGTAGTTTATAGTAACTTCTAGGTACTAAAAATATAATAGTATAGCATTGCACACTCAAAAAAAATAATTTGTAGTATTTTTTTTTTGTTTTTTTCCTAAAAAGGGTTTTTCACAGAGAAGTGGGGCACTGCGACCAAAAGGTCTCTTGTACCATACCCTTAAGTTAAAGCAAAAGACTTTCCGCATGAATAGCAGTAGGTCTTTTGTTGGTATTGACCTGAGATGGAAGGGACTAATCCGTTCCTTTCCCATGTGACATGCTCGGTCCCATACCGGCGCTGGGCTGTCACAGAGAATATGTCTGGTGGTTTCATCGTCTTCTAGACAGAGCCTGCACTATGAAGAGTCCGATAGGCCAATTTTCTGTAGACGGTATCTAACAGTGTGGTGGCCAGATAGGTAAGCTACCAGGAGCTTTAGGCCCGCTCTGCCAAGACCTTTTGTCTTGATCGCAGCCAGAGGTTTAACAAGCACTTTTGCTTGACGAAGCCCCGGAAGAGACAACCAGTATCTCCTATGTTCCTGCTGCCCTTTTGTTTATTATGGTTTTGATTGTGAACCAACCAATACCACAAAACGGCGCAAGAGATGTAGTCAGGATGGAGGCACCCTGTCGTGCTAGATCGTCAACGATCGTGTTACCATCCACTCCCGAGTGCCCAGACACCTAACACAGCACGACTTTGCTCCGGTCGGACAGGGTTTGGAGGAAGTTATGGTATTCTTTAACCATACTGGAGGATGACAAGATGATAATGCCCTTACCAGCTGGGCTATCTGAAAAAAATCATATGTTTGCTCCCCTTCTTCATAAATCTCTGCTTGAAAGACGCTGGGCCAGATGCCCATTGCGGTAGATATTCTGGTGTTGGGTCCAACGATTCCAATACCTACAACCTGCTCAGTTTTGGATACATCCGTGAACCATTGTTGCCACCATGGTTTCCACAGGGGCTGCCATCAGCCCAAATGCCCCGACTTGGGGGAAGAGATCTAAATTTCTTGTTATGAAAAAGTTCCGTGATCATAAGATCTGATCTAGAGCAGATCGATACGTCAGGAAGGCAATTTGTAGTAAAATTATATATCACAAAATTACTACTTCGCAAAATTCAGATGAGGCGGCTTGCAGTTTGTGCTTTTGCAATTCGTGATGATGCACATTGTTGATACTTATAGTATGCGTGTAAAATTTTGATAGGGTCCAAGTGGGCTAGCCCATTAGTTTTTTTCTGTATACCCTGTACCGTATGGTACAAAGGGTATATTAAGTTAGTACACGCTAAAAAAGTATGTAACATACAGAAAGAGTCGTCGGATACATCCAAAAAGAACTAAAATATGATCAGGGTAACTAGAATAGTCGATATATCCATGCCTGTCCGTCTTTTCGTTTGAACGCCTAGATCTCAGAGATGGTAAGAGCTAGAGTAACCAAACCATCTAATGTGAAAGACTTATATTATTCCATAGGAGACAAGTTTATTTTATTTTCTTGATATCGGGGTTAAATTAGGGGTGTTGCAGACAACCTCGCCAAAAAAGAAAGGCTTACCAAATTTGATCAAAATCGGTTGACTAAATTATATAGCTCCCATTTTGATCAGTCAAAAAACCCTTTTTGGTTCAAAATTCTCTGAACTGATTTTGGTTGTTTACGAACCTAATTGTCATCAAATGTGTTTGTTCTGTTCGGCGGTAAGTAGTAAATTTATATATGTATGTATATATATATATATATTTTTTTTTTATTTTTTTTTTTGCAAAATTATTAAAAATACATATCTTGTTTAGCTAGAGATGTCTTAGAAGAATCAAGGAGTCCTCTCAAAAGGAGGCCATCATTTGTTCCGTCGGTCTTCTTTTTGCTTTATTTCAGTTCAGCGCTTGTTGGAGCAGATTTTTGAAGCCTTTTTATTGGATCTTCGTATGGGAGCCCTTTTGCCAGCCTATTTTGGTGTCTTTTTAGTCTTTTATTATACCGGCTTGTGTGCTTATTTATCTGGAGATTAACAGTCTCCAGTCTGAGGTCGTGGTTCAAGGTCGTATTCCAGTAAATTTATATTGTATGTGTATATTTTTTTGCACAGAAAATTTTAAATATTTATATTTTTAGTTGTTTGTGTTACAATAATGCAGCATAAAAATACCACTGCAAAAAAACCATACATACAAAAACGTACTAAGTTATTTCAAATGATACACACAACAAAACGAAACTACTGCCAAACTAGGGCACATCATTTTTGATGTGCTTTAAAATGAGCCTGGATGAAATTAAGTTTGTTTCAAACTAGTGTTTTACTAGTTTCGGTGTACAGGTCAGGTCTCTGGTAAAGGGTATAATTATCAAAACTAGTTTAGTTTAACCAAAGATATTTGTTGTTTAGTAGGGAGTTCTTCAACCTCATTAATACCATTCCACGATACCAATTCCTCATTTAAAGCCTTGTCGTAGCCCAATGTTAATTTGAATTAACATCGAAAGCTTTTCCTCAATTTTAAGATACAAAAATAGGCGGCGCTTTGCACGCCAAATGGAGAGCAAAGCAAAATCCTGCCTACAGTAGTTACATACATCTTATGATCATTGCCCTACAGTTGGATCCCTCCCAAAAATCTTTCTCCAAAATCAAACTTTTTAGAGTTCTCAAAAGATAAGTTCTAGTAGAGAACATTTTTTATACCCTATACTTCTAAGATTAAACGTCCCTCTCTTGTTGTCTGTCCGTCTTTTTGAACGTTTCAAAAAAATTTTTTAAAGTACCTTTAGATTCGGACGATAGCCGTACCCGGCCTCGTACTTTTTTCCCGACGATCCTTGGTGCAGGGTATCTCAAAGTCTACCATTTCCGTTCGCCACGCATTTTTTTGTTATGAAAAAGAGTTCAGGATTTTCAACTGTCGGGCTCGGCCTCGTCTGTAGCATAATTTTTATCCAGCAACGCGCCTTGTATACTGCAAATGGTATGAAACGCTCGGCGATACCCAATTCCTGATAAGCAACACGGACTACTTTTTTTTTTTTTTTTTTTAAGGGGCAAGAATGAGCCAAGCCGTATAGCTAACATCGAAAAATGCAACCTTTATACTTGTGTCTTGAGATTATCTCTTACCCATGCTGTAAGCAGGATCAGCCATAGCAATATGAATGTTCCGGGCTATATATAGTGGTTGCATATCTTTGGTATATAAGAAGTAGTGGTCTGGCAAATATGAATTTGTCTTTAATATTTGTATACGCCTTGAGCGCCTTGCCAGCAGACACACCCACGGCATAAACTCGTGTTTACATATGTACACATACACATGCATACAAACGTGCATACGTATGTTTTTTCTATTTCGTAAGTGAGAGTGCGACTTCTGAAACTTTCATGTTATTATCATGAAATTTTGTGCCTTATCTTATGTTTTTCTATATTTTTTGTTTTACTTATTTTATCAGTCTAAACGTGTACATACACATACATATGCACACACATAAATTCATATGCACATAATACGTACTGTATTATTATTGCCTGTGACGTCACTGCACCCGGCGTTTATATTTGACAGTAATTTTTTTTACTCCATTGTTGGTGAGAGCATGTTTATACTACATAAGACTATCGTTTTTCTTTGGGAAGTGATATCGGTAGTAAATATTTTTGCTTTTTGTTAGTTTTGTTTTTTTATTAATGTTTGACTTGTGCAGGCTAGACATGGTGGCGCTGGTTTATAGCTCCTGTAAAGAATTTATTAGGAAGTAAAGATCAGCAGCGGGGTAATATGTCTTTTACCATAAATAATAAAAATACGGCGTGTTGAAGTCGGTGGCTCTTCAAACTTATTTTCTATAGATCGGTGATAGGGTATGAAATACATATTATGTATCCCTGTATCGTATGGTACAAAGGGTATATTAAGTTTGCGCAAGTTCATATATCGTTATTGGGGTTATAGTATTAAATAGCTACCATAGGAGTATAGAGGACTTCGAAAAAACAAGTATTAGATGAATAATTCTTCGATTGTTCATGAAGATCGATATCCAATTTGACAAATAAATATATTTTTGCAATGTAGGGGTATTTTTTACTTAATCTACTACAATGTTTGGCAATAGTAAATACTTTCGAATACTTTATTGGCCAATAATATTTTTCTACACAAACCTACAAATATGGAATGTCTAGGGCTCCATTATATTTTAAATCATCTTTATATCTGCATACATACATACCAAAGACCTAGTACTACTTACTTGTCTTAAAAATACAATAAAACGATTTCCATTTTTTATATATTGTACCTATAGGTACCTATAGGTTGCCGTCGGTAGCATACTCTCATTGCAACCCGATGTTGTTGTAGTTGCCTAGCACTGGGATCGTTAGCTCAAAGACACTATTTGCCCCAAAAAAATCACTATTAATTTCAGACACCGCCGTTCCGATTTGTCTATTTACTGTAGGTCCCTGGTCTCTCCGTCAATTGCTCCGTCCAGGAGCAACGGACAATTAAGTCAGTCAAGTGAAATTAGTTTTACCTATAGATGTATATTAGATTTGTGCAATGTATGTAACGGAGAGAAGGAGGAGTGGTAGACCCCTAGTCGTTTATTCCAAAATGCTTATAATAACATCGGGTAGCGATTGAGCCATGTCTGTATGAACACCGAGATTTTTGAAACTGTAAGAAAAGCTATAATAAAATTGATTTGGAAGGAATATTCAAATATATAACATTTTTCGTGAGAAGGGGCACAGGGTACAACACTGCCAGGGACCGCATCGACTGAATTACAATTTCTGACTTCAAACATTCGTTACGCTTAGTCCAATTGACCTTTCACCTGAGACTCTAAGTTTGATAGAAAAAAATATATCATGCAAAGAGCTCACCTACCACATTTTGGCGGGGAAGGGTAACTTGCCGCTACCCCTCCGAATACGAAAACTTGGTTGTAGACTTAGAACAGGATCCCAAGAAATACCTGAAAGTTTTATCAACTAACTATCTAGCTTAAACTCTTCGTTTACTGTTCTAATATCATCATTGTAAATATTTATGTTTGTGTGTAGCAAAATTAAACAAAAACAATTTTTTTCTTTTGATCAATCATTTTGTTTTTTTGTTGAAAATTTATTTATGTACCTCGTGTGGAAGGATTCTCATAGTCAGATATTAACTTGACAGTAAATGGTTAACACATTTCTTCTTGAGTCTTTTTATTGGCTTCGTTCCTACATGTCTTATCTACTGGAGATAATTAAGATCTTGTCCTCTACTGTACTGTATTGAAGTCACGGTGTCTCTCACAAAGTAACGAAATATTTTTGAATATTTTTCATATGATTATTTTGTCCCGTGACGCCAGATCCCCCACCTCCTGGGGCATCGCGTAGTTTATGAATGATGGGATCATCAAAAACCATGGGCATATAGCCATAGGGAGAAGTTTTTTATATTGTAGATTTAGAGCCTTAAATGCCTTGACTTAGCAACATCTCCAGATCTTAGTACCATATCCCTAGGTTGGCGCTGTGATCTGCTAGTAGACCATGCCCTTGCAGCGAAGGCAGAGCGTACTCCGTTTATTAAAAAGTCAATAGACCCGATATCTTCTGTTGTAGCATACCGTAACATAAAAAATTGAAATAAATACAACTTGTCTTAACTGGGAATTTTGATTATTTGTCTCGAGATGACGTTAAGTGTCATTAACTCGGCTATATATACAATGTATAAGCTTTCAGTAAAGAGTTTTTTATTTACTGCATTTTACCCATACTAAAAGTATAGCGCTTTGAAATTCGGGGTGTGACAGAATCAAAAGAAATAACTTGCCAAAATTTACATTTAATTTATTATGGAGTGATAAACCTTTAATAACATACGCTATGTTTTATAAAAATTATTTTTAAATTCTTACAAAGTTTTGTGATAGCAACCCAAACGCTTGATAGTGGTAATCAGTGGTGTTCCCCAAGTCTACGTTGTCATCACAACACTAAACTTCTATTAAGTTAAACTGATAATGATAAACAACCATACGAGGGTCGTTCCAGAATTTGCCGACCTAACAGTGTGGGTAAATGTTAAAACAGAAATGGAAATGGGAAATGCCTTATTTTGGAAGCTTAAGTTTAAAGTTTGGTGTTAGTAGTAATAACTTATTACATTGAGCCGTTTGATTTTGGCCGCTTTTTTTTCGCTTTTTCATTTCCAAATTTAGCATTCTGCATATTCATAAAGATGATGTACAACACATATTTTTTTGCATGACTACTAATTTCGCGCATTTCTGGAGTGGTCAGATGAATCGACCTAACTTTTACAGTGTAACCCCATAATTTATTTTTTAAAAAGAACGAAGGTGGAGACGACTTTAGGGGCGCAATAGCTCAGCTGCAATATAACTTGGACTAAGACTTTTCATATGAATGGGTTTCATGGGTTCGTCAAAGACTTCGTAAATTTACATAAATCAGGGTGACTAGAGAAATCGATATACCTATGTTCGTCAATTGGTAAATAGTCTGATTCTGGGAAGGCCCTCGTAAATAAATTCAGATAACGATAGTCGCGAGAGTAATACATAATGCAGTTTAATTACGTAGGGTTTAGCTTACCGAAAAGCAGCTTGGTCTGACAGGCTGCGCTGTCTCAGTTTTACATATTCTCCTCAATGGCCTAAAGGTTTTTTAAACGGAACAGTTTGTATGGATAATAATCACCCAAATTCTAATGGGCGCATGCCCATATAATTTTCACCGCAAAAGATGTTGCGCCGGCGCATGGGAATTCTAATCGTGTTATATTCAAATACTCATACATAGACCACAATATGTGGCTAGTTTACCCAACACGCGATTGCGATTTACAATTGGGCGTTTAGGAAAGTCCGAAGGAGTTACGAGTTGAGGGCGTCTTACCACTATGTGACAATTTTATTTGGTTGCAGTCGCATAAACAAAGTTGACGCCTACGAAAAATTGGGCGTCTCTTCAGACACGCCAACAAATTAAAAATTTTTTGCTTGCTTAAGAACCGAGTGCGTTCTTCCGAAATGTGTTTCCAACTTGTGCCAGATGCCAGGTCGTCATCATTTTTGTAAACCATGTGTTAAACGCCCCTTATTGTGAATCAAGTAGATTTTACGTGTGTATGAATGTTGTTAAAGCTACATCATCTTTTGGCTATCGATAAACAAATTGCTAAAACTGCGATTTAAAGATTGTCGCGCATTTTAGAGAAATTAATTCAATATTTCCCATTTTAAAAACATAATTATAACAGCTCAGTTCGTACTTCTTGTGGAAAAAAACCATATAAACACTCGCATGTAAATAGAAAAGAATTATGAATTATGGAGAATTGCATGAAACCAGCATGACGAACATCGAACCGAAAAGCAGTCTAACATTCGATGAATATACGCGGGGTCCATCACAGACCAAGACATAATGTACATATTCTAATAATATATGTACTTATTAATGTCCATATACATACATACATACATACTAGATGTACATATTTGCATGTACAGAGCTCAAAGCGAGCTCCGCGACTAGTGACTATGAGCACAGTTTGAACGTGGCAAAGAAAAGCGAACAGTATGGGTATGGGTACGAACAGTTCGCTGCGGTCGTTGAGTTAACGATGATGGCGACTCTGTACATTTCTTATCAATGTGACCACAATAAAAAACAAAAAAATAAATAAAAATAATGTACAGTATAGTATAAAAAAAATTATATTGAAAAATATATACATATGTATGTATATGTGGTTGCCGCGCCGAGTATAAAGAATTTCAAAACAAAAGAAATACATACATATGTATGCATATTTATATATACATATGTACATATGTACACATATAAATGTAAATGGTACCGTATAAGAAACAAAGTAAGTACATATGTAAAACAGTGGTCCGACAGTAAGTTTTGCGACTTCCTGTCAAAGTTCATGCAAAGTAGTAAGTACACATACGTACATATGTATGTATGTAAGTAAGGGCTATGTAAATACACATAATATAGTAGTAATTATATAGTATGTAAGTTTGCTCTTCCACCAGATAATTCCTTAAAATTTTTTCCTCCTCTTTTTCGATTGCTCTTGTCCAATTTTTTTTGTATATAGTTTTAACATTTATGTATTGATGTCTTAATTCGGGTGTCTTGAGTAGGTTTCTTGGCGCAAGGGGCTAGAATTCGTTCTACCACAAATCTTAGAACGAATTTTAATATAAAATTGAATATTAGAATGTCTGTATGCTATATATGGTTAATTAGTTTAATACACTTTTTTATATACGTACGTATATCATTTTCAAATATTTTTGAAAGGTACTTGTGCATATGTGCTTTATAAAAAATTATTCTGAGTATGGAGTCTATCTTCGGCATAGAGAATTTGCACCGGTTGGTTATCTAGAAAATTCCTGTAAACACATTTGTGCAAAAAATATTATTTTGCGGAAAAGTTTGTCGTAGAAGAATTCGCTATATGGATTTTCGACTGTAGTACCCTACCCTGCTTTCGATTCTGCAAATAAGGTTTGCTCTAATAATATTTTTTCGCAAATAAGACCATTAAATATTTTGTGTTTCATTGTCAACTCTTGTATATTCCTTTTGTCATTTAATTGTTATTTCCACTTCGTCGCTGAGTTGTTGAGCTTTTATTATTTATTATAATCGCAATGATTAGCCCTCCGTTCTTTTGAATGATCTGGTAAAGCCTTTTTTTATATAAGCAATTACTGGAAGCTGATCCACATAAATTCAAAAAACTCTGAATATATAAAGTGCCAAATCCATCTACGTTAGCACTCTATCTTGTATCTTTCAATACTTCTCATTGCGGAAATAAACATCAACGAACTCCAGATGTTCTTAAACCGCACGGACTGGATCTAACCGAGCTGTCTACACAACAACCAATAAGCAAAGTTGGAAACGAATGTGGGGTAACAAAATTGATTGAGCCACCACTTCAATCCACTAACATCTCTTAGATGAAAAAAAAATGGAGATTTCATTCCTATTTAGCGAATGATTATTACATAGGACAAATGCTAAAATACTTGATTGGCAAGTATCCACTCTTCCAGCCAGATGAATTTTTGGTTAAAAATCAGCTTCAGCGATAAGCCGATTTCCAACTTTTTGGTTACTTCAGAAAGTATTACGAGAATCCACTTTATCCACTAAAACCACTGTTTGGTGAGGATTATGGCCAGGCGGCATCATTGGGCAGTACTTCTTTACAGTTAACTCCGATCGCTACAGCTCAACGATAACCAACTTTTTATGGCCCACAATTGCCGCCTATGCCGCATTATTGCGCGGCAAGTTCGGCGAATTATCAATCCAAGTTTTGATTACTATCTTTGGGATATTTTCATCCCTTGGTCGATACGCTAATTCAAAATTGGTATGACAAATTACTCATTAAAATGCAAAAATTCAGATTAGTAATTACATCTCCTTGAATTTGCCACAACTCAACAAGTAGAAGAAGATCAAAAAAGAATCTTATACCATATTTCAAGTGTCAGCTATAGATTATTGTGTAGAAAATTGTCAAAAGCGTAGAAAGAGACAGGTCTCTGAAATTGTGTACTTTTGTGACCCTAACAGATTCCCGACAATCAAGTATCTTTTAACCGTTTGCATGTTTAGACAACGAAAGAGAATCAAAACATACATTCAATTCAGTCAATTCATTGGGATTTGGGGATTGATCCCAATGAGGATCAATAAAATATTCGAAGCATATACATAACTATTTTGTCAATAGCTACATCAATCTTTGGACTTAATTTAAATGATTTATTACTTTAAAATATTCAGGACCTTTGACTAGATTTAATAGGAACTACAAAATTGAAACCGAATAAGACTTTCATATATAAGACATACCTAAACAAGCACACGTGTATATACATAGTCCTTCTGCGGATGAGCCTTATGATAAATATCATACGAGTCGTTTACTATAGAATTATAAAATCCATAACAAACATCGTGAACCAAAAACAAATCATAATATCAAAATTTAAATAAGGAGCACAAGGATGACAAACACTGATTTGTCTTAAATATACACTAAGCATTATATTTTTATGCACAGAAAAAAATCTATTTGTAAAACTTCGAAAGACTTACATACATAACATATAGTACATACTGTGTACACACTATGTTGTATATCAAAACAAGTGTGCCGTCTACAGTCGGAACATCCCGACACAAACTACACAAACCAAATATTTATATGTATCTCTGCCATTTGCCTTAATTGCCAGGCCTGTTCTTAATTGCCAAAGCGATTTTCTTGTTGTTTTCCGTACGAACGACTTAAGACTCGGTGAAATTTGTGGCAGACAATCCGACCGCACCTTAGACTTCATCCCAATGAGGTCTATTCCAAAAGCGTGGCATGCCTGGGACGTATGTACACGTTAAATGACTGGTTCTACCTGTCCGACCTATACATAATTTGTTTGGCAGGATATGGCTAGACAGACACATGCACATCAAATGCAATATTACGAATATTACCTACGTCCATTTATTACTATACTTAGACTAGTTCCAATTTATAAACACACCAAAACTGAAAAATATTTACCTTCCCGTAGCACAGTAATTGTTAGTTTATGCATTTGCTAATTGTTGAATAAAATGAATCTTACGAATTAAAATAAATCATCAACTGCTTGGTTTTGGTTTGTGACAATGCCAATATGCTTGTTTTTCTGTGAACGATCAATTTCGATCCTGTCGGCACGTGTTTACAATTCGAAAACACCACCTACCCATCATAGGCAGGTACTGAAACTGATTCATTGAAACCCGAACTACCTGAAACGTTCATTACCTAAGTCAATTGCTGTCGGAACGATTAGCGTCTATCAGTTGGTTTGTTTTCGGCTTTTTAGCGGTTTCCTATTTTTGACAGGGACTCTGCTATTTATGTATGAGTATGAGTTTATCCTCTGTAGGAAATTCTGGAGAGATAAACAATTGACACTAAAATATGCAGAAAATATGTTTTAGCTGCAATATTACATATTATTTGGATGTTTGAAGGTTTGTTATTAAAGGATAGGGCGCCTAAAGAGGATCTTTTAAATAAGATGACATTTCAATAAGTGCAAAAGATTAAAAGATAATCATAAACTTGCATGTGGTTAGGGCATTCCCAGTCAGGGCCGTCCACAAAACAGTTTGCTTCGACAGCATCTTATTTGTGTTTTTTAATTCTTATTTTTTGTAGAGAATAGACACAAATTGCTCTAGTTTATAACAAGATGTATCCTCAACAAGTTTTACTTGCTTCCGTAGTAAAATTAAAATTATATTTCGAAAAACCCATATTTCGAAATTAAATAAAAGTGTGTTTGACAACTATTTAGTTGTACTTAACTGATTTTGATTATTTTTTAGCCAAATTGTAAATAATTGAATTACTCATCGATTGTTTTTTGAAAATATTTTTGTAAAATTTACGGTTTGGTCGTTATTTGTGCATTCATACGCAATTAAAAAAAAAAAAAAATGGATTTCAAAGAAAACAAATTTATTTGTCTCTTAAAGTTTGATTAATTTCGAAAAAATTAAGTGCTTGTTTGTCGAAATCGGAGAAAAATTATGTACATTTCGGAAATTTTATTAAAAAGTACAAAAACTTAATTTTTGACAAAACCTAAAGTTTTAGATGTATAATTTATTTGAAGATATCGTTACCAAATTTGGTGTTTAATAGTTTTCCATAACTCCAAAACACTGTACTTAATTTTATAAAATTCGGCTGAATTTATCATATAGCTCCAATAAGACAATTAGGTCTTAAAAGCGATTTTTCTGCTTTTTTTGCTTAAAAATTCTTTTGATTTTGGCTTTTTGTGAAGGAACCGGATTTTATTGCAAGCTAGTGGTACAGGGTATCCCTAAGTCGTCCGCGCCCGACTTGAATACGCCATTTTGTCTGTGAACGAACAGATAGTTGTCGGCGAATTAAAGATCACTCAAACTTATAATTGGTTTAATTCTTGGTAATTTATTTTTAAATCGCTAATATTGAGCGCCTTGATTGATTGATATGTAATACTATTCAATTCACAATATCTAACCACCTACATTTTGTTTTAAATTGCATTCAAAATAAAAATGTATATACAGCTCTAAAACACAATATACTAAACTAAAATAAAGATCTAAAACAGATCTTGACACATCATTAATGACAAAAATGCAATTTAAATTCATTCAAATTCGTGTAACTATGAAACATCGGAAGGGTCTTATGATCTTAAGCAGCACCTTAGTTAACAGTTATAATGAAGCTGATAATTTGTGGTAGAACCTTAAAACTGCTTGCATATAAAATGCGTTCTCAAGTGTCAAATAAATTAAAGTTTAGAATTACATTCGAGACAAGGATAACATATTATAACATATAGGCTACTTCTATCGGGGTGATCATTGTAATCCAACGGTTGGGTTTGGGGTAAAGACTAAAAAGGCATAAATATGTACATCATCGGCGACGATATGTGATATATCTACTTATTGTTGTTACATTTTTGTGCATCATAAATCCGTCAAAACAATATTATCCCATGTTTAAAGTGGAATTGAAGTCAAAGCGAGTGTAAAGTGTTGTGTGGTTTGAATCCCGTGGGGATAACTCATAATAAAACACGTTCACCTTATTTCAGGGATTGTTGAAAGGAGATATGTATGCATATTGTTAATAAATGTATTAAAATAGAAATTCTACCGCGATTAACTAATTTTTTCGGCTCATTGGTATTTGGCATTCAACTGTGAATTGCCACGCCTACAACCAAAATCATTTAAAGTTCTAGGACACACTACGTAAATATACGGAGAATATTATACATTAATCATAGCGTACATATTTTTTGTCCTCCTAAGAGATTATGTGCTTCACGGCTAACATTTTTCATGGCTCATTTATGATTTATGCGTAAAATTGAGAATATACTTGCTTTCTGGCTCTACATAGATTTGTCGGTTCTCAATAAGCCAATTCTCAGGGTCTATCGAAATTTACTGAAGTAGATTTTTTACCAAATTATTTTTATGCTGAAATGATAAGTATCTTTTGAATTTAATTTTACAGCAATGTGTTTTTATCTACTCGATACTTTTTTTCCTTTATGTTTTCTATCATTTTAATTTTAGATTCGTAAAAGATTTATCAAAAATGAATTCTCGTTTTCTATAAATGCCGTAAAAAGATAATTAACGTAAAAACTTTACATATATATTATATATATATATACTAGCATATGAAGGAAAAAATCAACGATTTTATTACAGCGTTGGTTAACTTAATTGTCTCTGAGCTCAATACATTTTTAAGTAAAAATAAAGAATTGAGCTACCTATTCTGGAATAGTTATCAGGCTTAACAAAGCATAACGTTGCTAGGCTAATCGGTAGGGGGTTTTTTAACTCAAGTGTGAGAACTTTGGCTGTAGTATGTGGGTACGTGTATATGCCCAGTTCCAATGAGCTCTTTTGAACTCATAGCCAGTAGTGCTGATTCGTGTCCACAGTTTAACATGGTATTCTTAGTGCAAATGCAATCACTCTTATCTGTTTAGGCCTAATTTAGCTTTATATTTCATAAATTGTTATACTATTTTTCAATTATTATTACAAGACAAAAAAAAAAAGGTTTTTTTATTTTATGAGTACCGATAGTTAAGTTGAAGAAGTTATTAAAACTATATTATGTAAGATTCAAGTCCATATCTTGAGAGGTGGTGGAGAAAACATTGATTGCAGGGAGTAGTCATGAATACCCTTACCATGAAAATATTGTTGTAATTGCCCGTACTAGGACGGAAAAGTGATAAGCTATAGACATAGATCAATGATAAGTATTTTGGGATTGAATTTGTTTATTGTATTGGTATCTGAGTTTCATAAATTTCAATAATTAACTTTACCTTTGTACTAAAGGTTCAGGGTATAAAAACTCAAAAACCTTCACGAATACATATTTTTGACCAACAAAAAAGTTGTATGTATGTAGTCGGAAATTATATGCCGGCCTTAGACATATGCCGCGTCTTGGGATTAGCTAAGCTTACCAACTGGTAGCGTTTCAGAGCGTTATCACTTTATGTCGCGTTTTAAATTTTTAATAATAAACGTACATATGTATACATACATTTGTTTTTTAATGTCTACAAAGGTTAAGTAAATACATTTATACGCATAAGTACTATGTATAGCAATTTTTCGTGGGCCGATCCACTTGAGAGATGTCTACCATTTACTTCGGACTCTTGAAATGGGTTTTAAAGTGTCCAAACTGATCGTTGGACACCCTATTCGAATAACGATAAAAGACTATTCAATTTCAATAAATTTCTTGGTGTACTTAAAATTTTTACGACCTTACAACTACCCATTTGTAACAACATATACTTTTTAATCACCTATTAGAATCTTCTAGAGTTTTACGACTTGGTTTCGTAAAATTTCGAATTTGCATACAAGAAACGCGAACTCTTTACAAGACTTTCACTAAATTTCTTACTATTAAGATTTTCTCACAGCGACTTTGTCCGATTGACATAGTATAGGAATTTTTGTTTTCTTCTGAACATGCATACTATATTAATATATTACTTATTTGTTTATTCACATTTAGTCACGGCGAGAAGAGTTTTTAAACTCCGTTTCAATGTAACCCATTCATTCATGAACTAAAAATATTAAATAGTCAAATAAGCGTAAAGCAAAATAAACTCGCCGTTATATGTCTCATAGAAGTATGCAATAGCTTTGAAAAGATTGAATTTCTTTTTTTGAGTCACGTGGTTATTCATTTCGCGTAAATCTTTTAATATATTCCATCTTTCGCGTAAAATCAATAAATCTCTTGTGAGTTTGCGGACTTAAAGAAATGGAAGTCACAGTATACCAAATGTTTGCAACAAAAACCATTTTGTTTTTTCTAATTTTATTAGATAATTTTACACTCTGCACACTGGTCCTTTATTTTCTTCATCATACAAGTTTATTAAAGAATAAAGTTGTTTGTGCTTGTCAATCGCTTTAGGTCTAGAACTAACTAACTTTGGTCGTTGGACTTTGTAAAATAAGAAAGAAAATGCAAGGTGTTTGAAAACTGTAAGCGCCATCTTATAGTTTAATCTGTACGATGGCATTATTCAATTGGGCTTCCGGAAGTATAGATGGTAAAGTGACAAAAATAAAATATAGTTTTAAAAAGTATTTAAGAAATAATCGGTTTTCTTAATTCTTCCATTATAAAAGGTTTGGAGCTCCATTTTTAAGAAAAACATCAACAATTGCCTTAAAAATTATAAAAAACATTGAAATAGAATGTTGTGAAAACTATAAATTATGTTGGAACTTTTTTAATAATAAAATATAGTAAAACAGCAAAATAAATATCAATGTAAAATAGACTTGTTGAAAATAATGGAGTGTTCGATTATAAGTTCTTAAAATGATAATAAGTTTTGGGTACAAAGACTCTATTTTACGACGATATTTTCTATGGTATGCCCTATAGATATAGTGATCCGGTCTAATCGATCTTGACTACTGCTCCTATTGCAATTATAAGAAGATTCTGCTCCAAGTATTAGACCCGTATATTTATATTTCAAATTTCTGACAAAAAAATTTTGGATTTGGGACCAGTGTGCTATGTACAAAAGTGTACTTACTACATACAAAAATTAAATATTCATTTGCTGTACTTAAAATATTTATAAAGGCCTATAAGAACAACAAGAGGTTCAAAAAATAATAAAAATAAAAACGTCAGTATTACTGTCTGATCGACTGGCAAAGTTTAAGAGGCGTAGCTAAAAATTACGCATTGAGTTGCATTCGTCAGAGCGAGAGCAATGTTGGCGAAGCGCGAGAGTTGCGTTTGTGCGACAAGGATAGCAGGCAAAACACCAAGAGCGGCGCTGAGCGTAGTTTGTGAGCATTGAGTGTTGCCGTTGGTTGTTGCTGTTACGTGCGCAGGCGTTAGAAGCTGTGCAAACATGCATAATAAGTAGTACTACATACATATGTATATATGTATATACTTATATATTTAGTATACACATATGTATATGGTAATGTATTTAGTGATTACTTCTACTATAAAATATAAAGCACAAAATGTAACTGTATGGAGGAGGAATAGTGGTTGTGGGGTGGGTAAACGACAACAGCGCGCCGAGGGAGATACTGGACTGGAGCTGCTGCTGTTGCCGCTGACCCTAGTGGCTGTTATTGGTTTTGTTGTAGCTTTATGGTGGGATTTGTTTTTGTGTACGTGTGTGTACATATATATGTATATATATACATTTATTTATATATTTATGTATGTAAATATATTATTTGATTTTTGTAGTGGCTTTTAAAAACAATTAAAATGTATATGTATATATGTTTTTTTTTTTTTTCAAAATACATATTACGCTGCGACAGTACCAAGCAGTTTGGCAGAAAAACGCATAAGGCACGGAACGTATGTCGCGTAGAGCGGCGAAGCAAAAACGCGGCTGGACTCGAATGTGAATATCCATAGTAAAGTTTAATTTATACAAAGTTAATGATAATTGGAAAAGAAACCTGTGCCAAAATGACCAAAACAAGTAAAGTAAATGATAAAGACAAAAACGCGAGTTTGCCGCGACCAGCGCCAAATTTACTGGCCAATGCTGTGAAAATGAAAATAACAAAAGCCTTGTCAAATAACAAATTACAACACATTAAATCTGAAGGACAACAAAATACAGTTCCCAGATTGGATAATGGTTTGATGGACTCTGCGAAAACGGCATCTTTAATTGAACAAACCTCAGGATCAAGTGAATGCAACCAACCGCAACAAGCAGTTGCACAGGCAACGAAAGAGACGGCAACAAACACTACAGCAGACTGCAATTGTGGTGACAACGACGACGACAACGACGACGACGACGACGAAAGCGACGAAAAATTAAAGGCACACTCATCAGTTCTCAGCGAGACAGCAAACCAAAAGGTTACTACAGTTGTCAGCGCAGGCGCGTTAAGAGTTTCTGACACAGCAGTAACAGCAACAGCAACAACTTCGGCTTCGTTATCGTTAAATGACAGCACAAAAGATTTCCAAACAACAAAAGTTGCACCGGTAGTTGTGATAAATAATAATAAACACCAAAACAACTCGCCAAATAATAATAACAGTGAGTGTGTTGACAAAATCAAAAGTGAATCAAACGCTCCAGATCAAGAGACGATAGCGGCTATAGCAGCCAATGAGTTGCCGTTGCATTACCGCGGTCTTAATAATTCGGTTATAATAGCAAACTATGCACATCAACAACACCAACAACATAACCAGCAGCAGCAGCAGCAGCAACAGCAACAACAACAGCATCAACATCATCAACATCATCAACATCATCATCATCATAATCATCATCAACAACAACAACAACAACAGCAACAAGCAGATGAACAATTCCAAATCTACGATCAACAATATTTACAGCGACAACATTTACAACAGGATCTCCAAACGCAACAACAACAGCAACAGCAATCACAACAACAGCATGCTAACTGGCTAGTCTATAACAGTCCATACGATCTAACTCTGACACACTTAACCTATCCTCACGGAATTTACGACAGTACGACAGATACCATAATGCGAAACAATTTTACACTATACAGTGCTTATGGAGGCGGTGGTGGGGGCGCTGGCGCCACGCCCACCTCTCTTGCACACGATCAAATGCAGCACCATATTGTGGCCATCAATGGGGCAGTGAATTCTGTAATGGCAGACTCACATAGTGCTCATACGCCGCCCAATATTGATGAGGTTATACAGGATACTCTTAAAGACGAATGCTATGAGGACAATCACCCATCTAGCTATCATATGCTCACTTCGGTAGCGGATTTGCATGCACTCAAAGATACCAACGTTACAATCTACCCCATCTCGCATGAACATTTGTTACAACAACAACACAATAGTTCCACCAACACGATTGTCGATGAATCCCCATCGCCGCAAGACAGCAGTGTAACCAGAATGCAGATCACACAACTTAACAGCGCACCGCCTTGCAGTTCTCTGCATCGGGATAGCTTTGCCAACTTGACACCAGAACACGCCACCTATTTTCCATCTCCATTGAGCCCAGCGCTTCAAAGCAGGTAAAGTTCAAAACATCTACGTTCCATTTTAATTATACATATGTATGTTACATATGTATGTATGTATGCATATGTATGTAGCTCGCGGTGAGCTCATACCTTTTGAGTATTCAAAATCACCCAAACTATAGTGTACCTACCCATACGATTTTTATTTTACAATAAGTCTGTATGAATAACTATTATTATAATGGCAAACTTCACCTGACGCGTATAGTGCACGTGCCTTTTAATGAAAATTTGCTGTTTGTCATTTGTCGCTTAAAGCGCTTGTTCATTTCTTACAAAAAAAAAAAAAAATCATACATACCTACATATATATTGTATATAAAACAGTACGATGCAGCACACTTAGAAGTCATGATCGGTCTCTGGATCTTTTCTTTCTGTTCACTGGGGTGCTTAGTTTTTGATTCATATTTAAGTTAAACGGGAAGTTTTACATTTATTTCTCCTACTTTTTATACGGTGTATCTGGAATACCTTTTTATATACAAAATAATTCAAAATTTTACTAATAGTAAAGAACTAAATAGGTTAATACATAATATGAACAGGGTGTCCTATTTATATGCGATCGAAACATTTGTTTCTAGAATACAAATTTAAAGAAAAGTTGTTTAGGATTTTTCTTTGAAAATATATTTATATCGATCGATACACTTGACTTTAAATTCTGACTTAGGAAATGAAGCAACCGAATAAGAATGACTTTAATAAATTGAACATATTAGCCCAATATTTAACACCCTCTAATGTTTTGACCGTTCCTCCTGAAAGAAGCACGGTTCAATTTCAGCGAGTATAGGTGGTGTGTTTCATTCCAGCTTTGAATGTGCATCATTGAACCACACTGTATATATAAAAGGGGTTTTGCTTCAAAAAAAATTCTTTGCATTCTCAAGTGTTTTTTTATTTGTTATAGAATGCTTTAGTTAAACACAGCTGGTTTGTAGTAAATACATATATCATATCTAACGTTATATGTCAACTAATGTTAAGCTTTATCAAAGCACTAGGACTTTGTTTCTTATATCTTTTTTCTAAGGGTAACGTTTCTAAATAAGTTATAGAATACTAAATTTGCAGTGCAAAATCATACATCTTGTTTAAAGACCCAAAATTCTGTATTTTGTGATAATTTGACATTAAACGTGCAAAGCACAACTATACATATATATTTTGTGCCTGGACCTAAAAAAAATTTGTTTTTTTTCAATTCCAATCCATGAGATAATGTTTTAACTTTAATTGCCGAGGTACAGTGTATATTAGAGTCGGACGTCTTGCCTATAGCCGAGCTACTTGTTCAATTTAATTTTGCTGGACTGCAGAGTTTCCTCACCGAAATCAAAATATACAAAATTCTCCAATTTCATAAACAAGCTCGTGCATTGAGTTTAGTTTTATCACTTCATTTATTCATTCATATATCATATGTATTGTATACATATATATTTATTGTAGGGACCCTCTTTAGTAAAAAACCACTGACTCATCGGACTGCAGTGATAGCATTGATGATATGAGGCTTGCTCTACAAACTGTTAGGCTCTTTCTGAATCATATCTGAAATGCAAAAATGTTACCAATGCTTAACAGCTACAGAATAAAAACACACATGTTGGACTTCAAACTAGTTACTTATGGCCCGGTGCGTCAATGCAATGTGACCAAAATGGTAGATCGCATAATGCTGGTAAGAGGGTTGTACAGGTAGCACGTGCTAATATTATTCATAGCCAAGAATGTGGCAACAGTGGAACAAACTACAAAATATATCTATGTATGTGCTACATGGTTTGTGTTACCCGCATTGGCTACATGTAAATGTAAAACATTCACTTATTGCCCTCTACACTATACATATACAATCCAATACTATACTCCAACCAAAAATTAATTTTACAATTGAAAACTAAAAATAGTTTCGACTTTAGAAAAGTTGTTTCAGCTTCCATATATTTATTTCAATTAAAAGTTTAAAGGGTATTCTAATGCCGACCACAGCTTCGAATGTAACATAGTTTTTATTTTTTTTCAACTTGGTTTTATGTTTTAAGTTTCAAAATGTGTAAGGAGTTTTTTAATGTACTTAAATACAATGCCAAGCAAATCCGAAATAATGCTGCCACATTAACAGAGGTAACTTAAAGCCGCCCAATGACATAGAAAACTTTTTATTTACCCTAAATAACTTTTTAACGCTGTCAGACTGTGCATGGGATTTTGACTTTGAGTCTGACTGTATGTGCGACAGCTAACTTTAGGGTAGCCGTTGCTGAGCTAGCTCAATATATGCACACACATAGCGTCGCTCCCGCCACTAAGGAGACATGTGGAGGTTACTTATGCTTGCCTGTACCCTGATGCACCCGCACAAATTTTGTAGGATTGGAAACTTTTTGAATGCTTTTCAGCTTTTTTCCTCACATTTGTCGCGTTTAATGCTAGCTGACGCGTGTAGCTTAGTTACATACTAGGTACTATACCGATGCCTAGGTTTATTGGATTTAGGGACTTTTGAGATATACCATATATAGCAGGCGAAGGTGGGGCTTGAGTCAGACAAAACATATATAGTATAGTAGTACGAATACATCCATTAAAAATTAAGAAAAATTGCTCCAAAAGCTGCGGCAAGTGCATATGAATCATAATTGATGGGTTCTCCTATCGGTATCTACAACTATCCCCATTATTGCCAGAGGAAGGCTTTGTTCCACTTAGCAAACAGCCTAGACTAAAACTTAAAAAGTTATGACCGTAATTTGGCTTTTCTTCCCTCTTATACCTGAGGAGTTTACACCACACCAATCTTTAATAATAATTTAGATTTCAGCTTTCATACAGATTCTTTCTTCTTACCAGAAGTAATAATTTACAAACGTTTAATAAAATTGTTTCTACCTACTATCTGTCTGTTTGTACAAAAGTCTTGATTTTAAAGATCTAATGTAGTAGGGAGATATCATCGAGTCGTGATAAATGCCATCTACCCCCTTTTCCATTAGTCCATTAGACTCGCCAATTGATCAATTATATAATTCAAAATAAAAACAAAATAATAAAACTGTTTAGATTTCTTGCATATTAATATAACATCAAAAATAACTACCATCATGTGTTTAGTATTTAAAAATTGATAAGTTCCTTAATATTTTATAGATGGAAATAAAAGTTTATTTACACAGTTCATTGTACGATTTGAACTGCGAAAATTTCTTATCGATTCATTCTCAATCATTTTGTATATACATAGTTACATAATCATGTACATATATATTTGCCAGTCAAGCACGTTTATTTTAAAATAATTTGGAGCTTGGAACTCCTATGGCGGAGATTATGGGTTAGTTTTCATAGCTGCCGTCATCGCATCAGACAACTTGAGTAGTGTATGTGACTTTTGGTCAAAATCAAGCGCAGAAGACTACAAACCAGAAGAAGATATGACACAGAATCGAGCTTACATATGTACATAAGTATGTGGAAAATAAGAAATCTGCGCGAAATGCTCACCTGCAACAAACAACAACAATGGGGTGATAAAATATCACATGTGCATTTTTTTTATTCAGTTTAAAAATATAGTTACTTCCTATATATTGTGCAATAGTATGAAACTGAGTACTGAGATTGCCTATTCGTAATTACCGGTGTCTCGAAGAGTCTTCTCGCTATTAAATGCCCTGCAAAGGGTATATAATATATATTATCAATGTATTTAGCAGATAGAAGGGGGCATGCTAGAGACAAAGCCTTACCAAGAGTTCTTAGTGGGAATTTGTACAGTAGGGTATCACAATGTGCTTGCGGACATCCGCAAGTTACCTAAAGTATGATCAGCGTAATAAGATAGATATATGTATAGGTCGGGCATCAAATTTGTGCTTATGATCTTCTTCATCATATCACTATGAAAACGTATATAGTTGTTGGGGTATAAGACCTTTTTTTTATTATTTATTTATATCGATATTAGTTATTGTTGGTAGTGGTGCACATACAAGATATACATGGGTACATAAATTGGTTTGCATAAAGCTACAGATACCGATATTATACAATCTACACATGCTGGTACTAAGTCAATTTCAGAAGCTATTGTTTAGATTTTTTTGCACATACTTCTAGTGCAGCAGCTGCAGTCGCGACTGCACTGGCATTAAACTAGCTTGGCCCAAGCTCGAGTCATTATGCAAGCGCGCGTGCCCCGTTACGGTTATTGTTTCGTCTCCCAAGCTTGGGATATAAATTTTGTGCGTTTTTTTGAGTGTTCGATGTTTCATTTGTTGTGAGACAGCCGTGTGTCAATAATTAAGTTAATGCCGTTTTTCGTGAATGTTTGGCCTTGCTTGAAACACGCTCGGCTATAATCATAATAATTGTATTAAATTTTTGAGGAAATAGAGTTGTAAAAGTTTTATCATTTTTTGATTTAATTATTTTGTATTATTATTATTTTTTGTTTTTGCTGACTCAGTTTCTTGGGCTTTTTAATGTGCGTTTTTAAAAATACTCCAAAACTAAAATTAAAAATTCCATTAAATAAGCAAATGTCAATTAAAAAAGTGTAAAAAATAAGAAAATAAGGTTATTACAGCTTCAGAAGACTCATTTTAAATTGGAAGTTAAAAAAGGCATAATAAATTTAAAAAGATCATGTTTTTCTCCAATTTAAATAACATGTACCTAAAAAACTATTGCTATAGGTAAATATTAACAATGACGTATTTTTTGCACTACATTTATTATATACCTATTTATAACCTATGCCTATGGGTACAAAGGGTATACCTACTACGTTGGTGCAATGTAAGCAACGCTCAGAAGGAAGCGTCAAAGCCTTCAAGTCCGTTATTCTAAACTCAGATCACGTCTGTTTGCCTATCGGTCCCACTGTGCGCCCATCCGCCCGTCTGTTTAAACACCTAGATTGTAGATAGAGACCTAAAACTTAATAAGCTCGTGCGTCCCGTTCCCTTTTAGTGCAATTTCGCGCTTTTTAGCTAAAAGGTGTAATATTTGCGTCGTGCCTACTTACAACAAAAGCTATAGGCAAAAATATTCTAATATTACCCTCCATTGCCCCTCTTAGCATACTTATGCCGTTGAAACTTACCCCGCATTCTTTAAATAGCTCTTATGGAACTGATGGGTATAAAAACTGGAATTGATGAGTTCTTAGGGTTTCACACTGTTGGGCACCGTTTCATTTTATTTAATTATTGATTTTTTATAAGTACATTGCTTGTTCAGGATGTCAATGTTTTTTTATACCCTGTACTAAAAAGTATAAACGCGTGTAAAAGGAGGCGAGATAGACCCCATGAAGTAGCATGGGCAGATTGCAGAAGTCAGGGTACAAGAGCAAGTCGTTAAAATTATGCAACAATCGCTTCTCGAAGAAGACTTACAGATTAGAAATGCAGATCAGGAAAGGCGATGTTATAATGCGTGGACGACTACCAAGCCTTCAATTAGAAGTTCGGCCACAAGAGTAAAAAGTGCAGGAGAGACGTAGGCTAAAAATGAATGTCTTCAGGTTACAGCAGGTGATCAAAACTTTAAAGAGATCAGTAGGGAGACAAAATATAGAAATTCGAATATTTGTAATTGGTCGCAGGCTAGGATTGATCAAATTGTAGATGATAGTACAGTCGAAAGGATTTGAGAAAGAGAAGAGCATCAAAGGAGTCGTTATAACATTGCTTTTCTATCTTAATGAAAATAAAATGATTTATTTGGAGTACTTCTGGCACTATCCATACCTAATACCTGCTTGTTATAATGGTACAGGCTAACGCTCTACTTTAACATACGCCAAATTTGTATATAGAGTATATTATGTTTGTGACATCTGAAAATGTATGTAAAATACAGAAGAAGTCGTCAGAGACTCCCAAATTTACATTAAGTAAGATCAGGGTGACTAGACATGTCGATATACTCATGTCCGACTGTCTGTCTGACCGTTCGTATGAACGCGATGTCCTCAACTATGGTAAGAGTTAGAAAACCAATTTCAGATTATCTCCCTTGCTATTCCAAGTTAATCTAATTTATTTATGACAATATCGCAACCAAATTTGTTACTCAAAGTTTTTTATAGTTTGCTAACACTGTACAAAATTTTATCAAAATCGGTTGGCTATATCATAAAAAAGCATTTTTGGTTACACATCTGCCTTTGGTTGATTGAAGGTATCGTAACCTTATTTGGTAATCAAATGTTTTTTGGTGTTATTAACCAATATACCTTTATTTATTGCAAGCTAGTGGCACAGGGTATCCCAAAGTCGTCCGCGCACGACTTAAACGTACGCCATCTTTTGTTTGAAAAAGAGAAGGATTGTCGAATGGCTTATTCAATTATTGCTCTTAAAAAAATATATATAAATTTATTTATTTTATGTATGTACATATATGCATTAATAATATGTATTCTCAAAATGTATGATTGTAACATATGTTTCACATAATAATTCTACCAAAAAACCTTTATTTGTGTTTTTTAATCAAGGATTAAATTTCTGCATGTTCGCCAGTTGGTCTCGTTATATGCATACGATACCTTCATTGTCTGGGGTAGTATCCCCCGCCTCTTATTTATAATTTTTCTATTTAACTTAAACTAGTATTTGTTGTTGGTTTGATTTGTTTTTTGCATATTACAGCTCCGTTTATGCAGGGCCGCTCCTTTCATCGGCGGCAAACGGCATGCAATATGGGTTGCAATCTCCAGCATCGCCCATTCACTCACATGCACAGCTCCAGCATCATCACCATCATAATCATCAGGAGCACCAACATCATCGTCAACATCACCAACAAAATTCAACCTCGAATAGTCCCGGTCCAAGCAATGGACAAAGCGCGCTAGTCAGCTTGGACAACGATTACGGCTCCCCGAAGAGTGGCCACAGTAGTGGCGGAACCTTGCCAGCTTTTCAGCGTATCGCCTCGGTTAGCGTTGCCTCAGGGTACGGTAGTGGTGGCAACGGCGTTGCAAATGGTATTTGCAGTAGTGCCGAACGCTCTGCGTACGCATCAATGACAAATTATCGTGCACATGTAAGTAAAGAGGGCTCTCCTAGAGAACTCAAAGCGAGAAGCCAAGTGCCTTCTAGTTTTTCACTCTTTCCTCTTGTAGCCCGTTTAATTATTATTATTTTTTTTTTTGACACTTACAGGGTGACGCTTGGTCCGCCAATTATGAGCCAATTAGCTACGCAACAAACACATCAGGCCAGAGCCAGTTAGGTGGTGTTGGATGTATGGCCACCGGATCTGCTACAAACGTAATACGCAAAGGCCAAGCCATATCTGCTGGAGCAACGAGCTGTGGGGATAGTAGTGGTGCGGGTGCAAGTTCGGCCGAATCTGCCAGATTTTTGTCCGCGTCGGCTTCGCTAACAGCAAGTAAGTTTTTCAATGGGAATATACATACTTATAGATGACATAAACACAACACAGTTACTTTTGATCCCATTTAAAACTATATATGTACACATTAGACACAAAAAAGTCTGTCATTAATACTTGTGGTTTTAAACAAACAATCTTCTTTTGCCTCTGAGTAATAATTTTGAACCCATTATTATTCCCATTAAAGCTGATTTAGAATTTGGGGGTTTCATCAAAAGAAGTTGAAATTAGCTTCAAATCTGGCATTAAAGGATCTATAGGGGTAATGGGCTTTCAGAGGGTGAGAGAATTTGGTCAAATTCAAACCATTCAAAAAAAACGCAACGACTTTGCAAAAGAAGTTGTATTGAAGACTCCAATAGATACAGCTACTGTATTCTTGACTCAATATTTTGAGTGAAATTGTAGGGGGGCAGAGAGAGAGAGAGATTATGCATGGAGTAAATTAAAATTTTTGCCAACTATAAGAAATGTCTTGGTGGTAAGGGTACTCCCCTGGTGTGTTAACATTTTTATACAAAGAATGTAAAAAAGAAAAAAAATTGAAAACATTTGGGGATAGGTGGCGCATAAGATAATGTAAGATGAATGAGAGCAATAATATTTGAGTACATTCGAATTCGAAGCATTAGTTGTGACAGTAGGATTCAGTTCTTTGTATAAAATGAGTACAGTACATTTTTTACAAACTAAGGTACATGTGGCAGGCAGGTTACGTCATATACATATATATTCAACTGCAGTTAGGGCGAGAATATACAGATATAGAATAAGTAAATTTATTATTTAAATAGTTATTAAATAATTCGATCGGTATCGTGAAAATTCCATTACGACAATTTTTTATGCTTTTCAGATTCTGAAATTCTAATGGTAATAAATTCAATTAATTTTTTATAATCAGCTCGTAAGACTGGATGTAAAAAAAAGAAATGTGGCAAAAGTTCCCATCAGCATAAAATATTATTATTTTAAAACGTAGTCAAACACTTTTCGAAAGTTTTTCAAAGCCAACAAAAAAAAAATGCAAAGTTTTTTTCGCACACATAAACACACAAATATGAATATGTAAAAATTAAATTCAAAACAATTACAAAAATTTCGATTCTATAAATTTTGAAGCATTATTTGATGCCGATTTTTTCACTGAGGGGCGAGAATGTGTCAATTGTGGTGCGATTTCTACCCCATTATGGCGACGTGACAATACTGGACACTATTTATGCAATGCGTGCGGCTTATATCATAAAATGAACGGCATGAATCGACCCTTAATAAAACAGCCTAGAAGATTGGTAAATGTTAAATACAACACACAAAACATCAAATATCAACTCTTACTAACAAAAACATAAACAAAACAAAAACTTTTGTGTTTGCATAATGTGGAACAAAATTTTTTTAAATTATAAAATTTTTGAAATTGAATAAGGAACAATTGAAATGGGCATTTACACCTTATAGAAATCCGCCAGCCAGCCTGCAGTTGAGACCAGCCTTCTCGCTACTTTCACTGAAAAAAATCCCCATTGAAAGAGACTTAAAATTGAACATATAGATTATCGAAATTAATTGAATTTATTATATCAAAGCACAAATTTGAAATCGTAATCAATAAAAAACTCAAATCAAATAGACGCCTGGCAATTGAATTGAAAAATCTTTTACGTTGCAAATGAAAAACTGTTGATCAAAAAATTTTCTTCATTACAACTCTTAATTGCTAATTCCAGTGGCCGCTGAATCAGG
Source organism: Chymomyza amoena (assembly GCA_037043745.1). Classification (NCBI taxonomy): domain Eukaryota; kingdom Metazoa; phylum Arthropoda; class Insecta; order Diptera; family Drosophilidae; genus Chymomyza; species Chymomyza amoena. The sequence continues at coordinate 116,709 of JBAMAX010000025.1, forward strand.
CGGGGATTTCTATAAGAACCACCCATATAATGTGACCGGCGGTAGCCGTAGTAAAGGCTCAGCAAATGCAAACAGTGCCGCAGGCGCGGCTGCAACGGCCGCAGGTGAAACTTCGTCGACGCCAACCACTACGCTCGACGAGCATGTTAGTCGCGCCAATTCGAGACGCTTGGTAGGTCGCCTATTAATTTTCCAAAAAAAAAAAAAACAAAAAAAAACCCATTCATCTAACCCACTAACTAACATAATACATTTTCTTTGAAAATGAGATAAAAGCGAATAAATATATTACATAAGAGTAGAACAATTTTGATCAGTAACCAGTATTTACTAACTATAAAATTAGATGAGATGTAGCTTTAGTTGTATTCTTTAAGGGATACCCCAAAGGTAAGTTTCCGAGGGCCATATATTAAGAAAGGAAAATTTAATCTCATTGGACTTTATCTTTTGCATTGTATTAATTGTAACCCAAACATAGTGTGTGCCCAAAAAAAGTTTACAAGCAATAATAGATTTTTGCTGCATTAATAAGATATAATAAAAAATCGCAAAATTTTGTTCCACATAGAATGCAAACAAACCTTTTATGAAAAATTCCTTTTTCTTCATTAACTTACAAAAACCTTTGTTTTTAATGGAATATAGAGTGCCTCAAGACGCGCCGGGTTGTCCTGCTCAAACTGTTTGACTAACTACACTTCGCTGTGGCGCCGCAATCCCAGCGGTGAGCCTGTTTGCAATGCCTGCGGCCTTTACTTTAAATTACATAATGTGGCACGTCCATTGACCATGAAAAAGGACACTATACAGGTAGGTTTTTAGAACTAGTTTTATTGGCGAATATTATTGAAATTACTGGACTTATAGAAACGAAAACGTAAACCAAGGGGTACAAAGAGTGAAAAATCAAAAAAAGGACAATCTAGCCAATCTGCAAGTTCTTGTCAAGCTATTGCAATGGTGAACATGGACATCAATATGAACGATGCCAATGATGGTAAGTTACAGTTTTTTTTGTTTACGTGCCTTATTTTAAATCACTATGCAACAAAAGGAGAGTTAAACTATCTATTATACCATAAGTCAGAAATTTTAATTATCTAAAGCAATGAAAAATTAAGGGTTCCCTTATGGAATACTCATTAGAACTTTAACACTAGCCATCAATGCATATTAGACTGTCATCCAGTATCAAATTTATAAATAAATATACACTGCATGTGTTTGGCTAGTCAAGGATTTGAGGTTAATTTTCAGATATAAATGAAACTCCAGCTTTGTTGCATATTGGTTAACTGTGCAAGATGTATCGCATGCCTAATTCGTTTTCGTTTTTTTCCCTCCTCCATCTTTTTATGTGCGTTATCTGAATTGTTTGGGAATCATCATCAGAAACGAAACAAATTACATACATGACATTCCAACAACAACCACAAGCACAACAGCAACATCACCAGCCACAACAACATAACGCTAGCATACTAAATAGCAATGAACGTTCACCAGCCGGAGTCAGCTCCAGCTCTCCACTGACACCAAACAGCATGAAATCCTCATTGTCGCCCCAAAACCAACATCAGCCACAACATCAGCAACATCAACATCAACAAGAGCAACAACAAACCCAAACGGGCGTTGCCCATTGCTTGGATATTTCGCCACCCTCATTGCTACTTCATCACCAACAACAGAATAACTACCAACTATCATCCATAAACATGCAGCAACAATGCAATAGCATGCAACATTCTTCACCCTCAAGCAAACAAACATCAACAACAATCACAACGACGACAACAGAAACAGAAGCAACACCAATGAAACAATCAATATATTCTACCTCCTCGCCATCGCCAACCCAAATGCATAACTCCATTTTGTTTGAAAGCAACTCTCATAACAACAACAACAGTCATCATCATCATCATCATAATAACAACAACAACAACAACAACAACAATGAGATCAATGAAAATAATAACAAGTTTATACAGAAATATCTACAAGTTCAACAATTGAACCACTCAAACGAGTTGCAGCACCAACAGCACCAGCTTCAACAACAACAGCAAGCACATCATCAGTTATTGACTCAACATCAAATTATAAACCTAATTCCGAATTCGCTTTCGGTAGCAGCGGCAGCAACAGCAGCCTCCACCTTGTCCACAGCGAGGAGCAGTTCGAGCAACAGCAGCAGCACCAAATCGGAAGCTATAACAACAACGATAACAACAGCGGCAGCAGCAGCATCGCAACCACTGACCACACCATTGAGCGCCAGCTCATCACCTCTGATCATCACCAAAAGCATTCAACACCACCACCACCACCACAACAGCAACAACAATATTAGTCAGCAAACTTCCTATACACCACAGCAGCAAACACTAGATGGGCAAGTGACGACCTTGCCTAAAAATTCGCTTGAAATGAGTATGAGATCGACTTATTTCTTAGGACAAATACCCCATGAAGCTTCAGCACAGTCGGCAATTATTAAATTGGAACGTATGGATCATCATGAGCAACAGCAACAGCAACAGCAACACCAGCATGATGAAATGTTGCTAAGCCGATCGGAATCTCTTGACGAGCATTATGGTTTTGGACATGAACAGCTCAACGCAGAGAAATTTACTATGCACGCCGTAGCTCAGCAGCATTTGCAGGAGTTCGAGCGAAGATTTGGAGTTGATCGGGAGACGGTTGTTAAAATGGAGTGACAAAAGCAAAACATGAAAATTGTATTATGACCAAAGATTTTGTTACAAATATTGTTCAGCTCCAAAGAAAGATAGTATCATCATGACTTTATCAATAAGTTGTTATTCATTTGGCATTTTATTGTGTATACCAAAGGTTCTTTAAGAACTTGCTCATCACGCCTAATGTTTAGGGACAAACTAGTAGTTTCAAATTTAATAATAAGCGTAATAACCTATAATCACTTTTCTCTTACTGTAAGAATATATATACATACATAACTTATATGTATGGTAGATTACTTGTAGCAAATGTCAAATCATATAAAGGAATATATTTAAGTACAGACAAATATGCATATCTATTCGAACTTTTCTAGTTTTTGTTATTGAATACATTTTCTAAACCTATGAGATTTTTAACATTCAAATTCTACTTAGACTTAGTTATTGATATATACAAAATCAGCAATCTCATGCCATTAGTTTTTACAAAGTTTACGCATTAAGTTTTAAAAAATTGTTTCATTTTTGTAATGTCGATTAAATAAATAACGTCTCATTGCTTATTATATGTTTATGCTATTGTATTGATCGTGAGACTTTTGGTGAAGATAAACGATTGTATTTAAGGGTCTCTCCGTATGAATCTCAACTCTACAAGAGATAAAGTCACCAAAATATACGCCTTTTCGAACATCGCCTAAATTCGTTGGTTCACGTAGAGATCTTATGCCAATTTAATTGCAATTTTTTTAGATTTGCTTAGAATGATGTAATTAGGTGAAAATTTTGAATTTCTCTATTTGTTAAAAGCAAACAACAATGTTTTCGTCTTTACGAAATCACATTCTTATCTGCATAACAGAAAATTCAAAGCTTCATTATACCGAGATTTTAACTCTCTGCTTCGCAACCTTTTAAGGGAATTTCGTATAAGATGAGTTCATTATAAGGAATTTTTATTCATATTTTTGTAATATGATAAAAATATAATATTCCACTATGTCAAGTATTTTAGTTAATAATCCATATAAAATAGTACATATAAACCTTATTATTATTACAAAATAACAGAGCTCTGAGTTACATTCGAAAATGAAATTTGGGGATCCCAGTTGTTTTCCAAAAAGTTCGGTTGTCTTAAATTACTCATCCAAAATTTTAACGAAATCCCAACAAAAACGAAAGAAAGCTTTCCTTTTTGTACTTTTTTAGCTTAAAAGCAAACTCAATTAAGTTCAAAATTAATGAGCCCTTTACCTTATCCTTGGTATATAAAATTGGTGCTAGCTGAAAATGAATGCAATCCAAAAGTTACGTTAAGTTTATGTCCGATTATCCGTCCGTATGAACGCCTGGAGATCTGATATCATAAGGGCCAGAGCAATACAATTTTTAGATATACAAAGCTTCTTGGCCTGGTGTATTCCATGGTGAGCTATTAATTTTTGTTGATGGTGTTTCTTGCGACTCGCTCTTATGTTTTTGTAACAGTCCCTCGTACCAGACTCGATTGACTGCCTTCTTTCTATCTAAAAAGCTTCAATGCAGTTGCGCCTCTGCGCGAAAGTTTGTTTTTTTCAGCGTGAGTTATCCCGCCGTGGGTAAAGCGTTGGCAGCTGCAACTTTTTCTTGTAGCAAATCAAACCGTATTGGTTTGTTATTAAACGATTCTTCAGGTGATGACCGAAGGTGGTGGTGCCGGCCCAGATGCCCTAGGACATTGTGTGTAAAAACAAAATGAAAAAAAGCATTGGTGGTGGGTAGAGTGTAGGTAAGTTACACTGTGTGGTCAATGCAATTTGCAGCTGCAATAAGTAAATTTTTAAATTTGTTTTGAAAATATTTTTCTATTGGCAATCAATCGATAAAAAAAGAATACGTCGCTACACACTAAACATAACTTAAAATGTGAATGGGCCTATATTACTATATATTTATACAGGACAGTAAAGAGAAAGTCCGGGCCTTGGTTAAAAACGTACCAGCCCCTCTATTACACGGGAAAATCCCTCTCGTCAACCCAGCATTTATACAATATATACTAAAACTTAATTTAAACAAAAAAAAGATTTGAGTGAATTTACAAAATACTCAGTTGCTTATAATCTGCAAAAACCCGGGATAGCGAGATTCTAATGTCTGCAAAAATTTCCTCATGAAATATAAATGAGATACACGACGACTTCTGAATCTATGACCGGCCAGGGCGCAGGCAAGAGAATTGGGATAGGATCGTGGCTGCTGTTCCCCAGACCCAGACTTGAATGCCATATTACCAACATGAGATTATTATGCTCTTATAGATGATGCAATTATACTTTAGAGACAGCTTGCTAGATCTGCCACAAGTAGCCACTCCTCTTTGCCAAGTTTCTCATTGCACCTTGCGATAATTATTTTTATGTGAAATCTCCAGCACTGTTTTTCGTCGAGGTGAATGCCGAGGCATGGGCTTGATGTCTTAGCAGGAATTATCACTCAACTCAAGGTGAGCGCAGGGCTTAGGACTTTCCTTAACGAAAATTAAGATGGAAGGTTTGTCATCGTTAAGCTGGATGAGTTGGGAAAATATCCAAACTTGAGGAAGACGATAGTATAGCTGGCAGTCGTCAGCATAAACTCAGAACAATAAATAAATAATAAAAAAATGAATAAATTTTATGTTGCATACTTACTATGTAAAAAAATGTTGCATACTTTTGGACAGAAGTAAAACTTGTTAGCAATAAAGAAAGGGGAATTAAAATTTGAAGGGGTGAGTTGAGTTGAAATAAACAGGAACTGAATATTTTACTCGCTTTTGTTGGCAGGTAAAAGTATGTTTTAAAAATTAATGATTATACCCTGCACTTATAAGTACAAACGGTATACTAGATTTGTGCAATGTATGTAACTGACAGAAGGCGGCGTGGCAGATCCCAAGTCCTTTATACAAAAATCCTTATCATAACCTCGGGTAAAAATTGAGTCATGTGCGTCTGTCCGTCCGTCCGTCCGTCCGTCCGTCTGTATGAGCACCTAGAGCCGGAGACACGAAACTTACCTGACGCGCATACTTCCTGAGAAGATGAAGTTTGCTGAATCATGTCAATATCTTTTTTGGCAACACCTATAAATATTTTTATCCGAAATTTAGCAGAGGATCAATCGGTCAATATTTGGGTCCACCTAATTATGGAATACGAATTTCCATCTTTTAAGTGTAAATTCAATATTATTTTGCGTTCGTCAATTGAAAGCTCCTTACGCATCATGTGTGCAGTTAATAAGATAAATTTTGGCAGCGGAAAACTAAAATTTAACGTGTTTAAAATCAAAACAAACCAGCTGTAACAACGTAAATTCGGTATTCCGTCTAAGTGTACTAAGACTTTTGTGGCGCTGAATTAATGCCATTTTTTCCCTTTTTTTTAGAATTTAATGAAACTTGTTAATGAATTGTTTTTATTTTTGTTAATTGTTAAAAATATATATTTAAGAAAATCTCATCATTAGTTTTTGGAAATTTAAACAATATGGGAGGAATTTACATTTAAGTGAATCGCCTGCTGTACTATGACTTTAGTGGCACATTGTATATGTATACATATATACATATGCACACGGCACATACATATTTTATTTTTAATTTTTAATTTATCACAAAACACAATCCTCCGTTAGGATTGCGCCTTGTAAAATAAAAGTTAGATTTCACTCAAGCGGGCTTAACTCACACTCACACACCAAAGCACGCACATAACCAAGAATGTTATTTTTTTTGCCGCTAGGTGGAGCGTCATATGCAAAATGTGGAGTTTTTGTCGCTAGATGGCACAATGACGGTATGGTATATTTTGAGTTATATTAAAATTACTTCATTTTATAACTTGTAATGAAATAACGAAGCTAAAATAACTGTGTTTTAAACTTATGTAACTCTTTATTAAATTAATTACAATTATTATGTATTTATTTAGTTTTAAAATATACAAAGAACATCCATTACTTGTTTTGTGCTTAGATTATTTCTGAGTTTGGTGCTTCAAACAAGGTACGAAAACAAACGAAACTTTTTACCAAAGGTTTCGTCCAAAGGCACAAACTTCTTTTGTTTAGCTCACTTACTCGAGTACTTTCCGGAATGGGTTTGGTTTCCCATCGTGACCACAAACAGCACAAAAACAAAATAAACAAACTTTTTATTTCTATTTCTATGGGTTTCGGTCTCGGCAAAGAGAGAAACAAAACGAAAAAGAAATTTTCGCCACGTTTGTCCTCGTATTTTGGTTTCAAATTCACCGATTTGAAATACTATTATTACTTGTACATTGAAAAAACAAGAGGATACAACAAATGAAACCTTTCGAATTTCAATTCTATTTTGGCGAACATTGATGACTCTACGACCTTTTATGTGTTTTTTCTCGGCAGACTTAGCAGTGTACAAACTTTTCGATTAGTTGTAAAAATTTCTGGACGAAGCTGAACGTAAACTTAAAACAAAAAACTTGGTTTACATCTTAAAAAAAAATTTTAGCAATAATTTTTATACCCTGTACCTTTTTTTCTTTGGTTTTCGTTTATTTCAGTAAAAATCTTATATTTAACAAACACAAAAGTTACTACTATTATTATTTTACCTGTTAAGTACAAAGGGTTAATAGTTTATTTTATTATTTATCATGAAGCGGTGGTCGGCACGACCCTATCTCGCGTATATTGAAATTAGTAGCGACAGCGACGTCGACACACGTACAGGTCTTGTATAATTGGGTGCGTTCCCTGCAGTTCTTCTTGGATTGACTTCTTCCATCCATATGTGATTCTATTTGTGATTGTGACGCCCATGCAAATAGGCATGCATTTTGAAGCGATCGAAGAAGAAAAGCTTCACTTCTCTCTGTTTTAAGAATAGAGAGTAATTTTTGTTTTTTTTTGTGTTGTCATATATAAATTAGTTTTCTATGGCGACTAATGCAACGTTTAATTAAAAAATAAATACAAATTTTTTTACTATTGCAGAATCATTTATTGTCATCGATAGTTATAATTAATAAATAAATAATCAAAATATGTATATGTAATATAATAAAAATATGAAAGTTTGATTTAAACTAATTATTTAAAAGCAAACATTGTCAAAAAATTGTATAGAAAAAACAATTTTTTTGGTCACAAAACGTTCTTGTAGATCGAATGCAGACCAGCGTTGGTTGATTTTTTGCACTTTTTTTTTTACGCCAAAAGCTCACCATAGATGGCGCTATTAGCAAACAGCTGTTCGGCTAATTATCTCGTACGCGATAAATTATGGCTGGTCGACTAAATCATTGCGGATTTAATACTACTAAATAAAATAAATTGTAACATTAATGTGCTTTAAAATACGTCTTAAAAAAATTATCAACACTAAGCATAGCGCATTAGATATGGGTTCACCCAAACACTCCGTCTTTTCTTGGGTTTTTCCTTCTCCCTCCGCTTTTTTTCTTCATTCCGCATTTCAATTGAAACGCATGTCATTATTAAAGCATTGTTTACACAAAATAGCATAAATAAGAAAAGTTCATGTTTATAAATTTTGTTTAATTTAATTGATGAATCGGAATAAAACGTTAGGCGGTAACAAATTAAAGCCGCAGAAAATTACAAGGAAAGGATCTCTATATAAAAAGAAGAACATTTATACACAATTCACTTAAATTTATTTCTATAATTTTAAATAACACCAAAAATAAAAATTTGATAAGAGTTTGAGGTCAAAACTTAATAAAAGAAAGCATAAAAATTAGGCCAGGGTTTATTTATTTTTTTTAGATCTTTTATCAATTTTCAAAAAAAAAATTTGTTATCACTCAAAAGCGCATTCAAAATTAAAAATAGATGGGAAAAATTCTGCGACCCCAAATACACATTTGGCTAGAGGAAAAAGTAACGTTTTTTGGCCTTGTAAATGGTCCCCAATAAACGAGAATAGATGTTATTCTCAGAAAAAATAATCGATTAAGCCGGTTATAAATCGAATCGATGCACAGCTCTACCGTCTAGCCCTAAACAAGACTATACTATTTTAAAAGGATTCAGGAAAATATGCACAATTTTTAAACCTGTTCCACAAAACGTGTAACAGGTAAAAATTAAATTCATGAAATGTTTTTTTAGTTGGTATCTAATATTTCATTCAAGCTTTAAGATCGGTTGAAAAATGACGACATTCTGATTGTTGGAGTGCGCGCAGTACACGAAAAACGGTTTTTAAGTAATAACTTGAAAATTTCGGGGTGTTAGACAATTTTGAAACACATTATCGTGATCTTTTCGTCAAGACCTACAACGCACACTTGAAAATCTGTCGGGGTGTTCATCCACAACAGCTATCCATAGAATCTCTTGAAGACCTTGATTCACATCTTTTGCAGCTATTTATCAAGCTTACTGCTAATTTTGCTATCTACGACAAAAATCGAATCCTCCTACATCGATTTGCGAGTATAGAGACGATCCAACGTCAAATTAATATGAAAACTCATCTTGAAATGGAAATCAATATCAATGAGGATATTGATGATGCAGTTGAACTACTACGCGAGAATATAATCTAGCTGCTCCTAAACACGCTGGTCACCGTCAACCCCGCCTTGCGATTCTCTTGATGCTTAAATCAAAGATGGATAAATTCTCTTCATACTAATATGAGTCCAAATGATGATGGAAGCCGCAGCCTTTGGCGTCTGACTCGGTACTTGGAGGATCGTTTTACTCCCTTCAATCTGAACTCAGGTTCTGAGGTCGAGGAAACTTTGGAGGCATTATCTACACCGCTTCAACTGGACCTGCCAGTACGCCCCGTGCGACCTTGGTCTTGATAAAATTGACGCCAGAGTAGATAAGGCTCTTCCAATTGTGGGCATATGGCTCTAGCCAAGATATTCAATGCAATTATGCGTCTGGCATATTTTCCAAAGGAGTGGAAATGTGCTCAAATAGTTATGGTTCTAAAGCCCTGCCAGCCTCCCATCTCCATTGCGTCTTACCGCCTGACTAGCATGCTACCGGTATTCGCTAAAATTTTGAAAGAATTTTTATACCCTGTACCGTATGGTACTAAGGGTACATTAAGTTTGTCCAAGCCGCAAATGTATGTAACATATAGAAGGAGTCGTCGGAGACACCCTAAAGTAAACTAAAATATGATCAGGGTGACTAGAGAAGTCGATATACCCATGCCCGTCTGTCTGTCTGTCCGTCTGTTCGTTGAGCGCCTAGATCTCAGAGATGGTAAGAGCTAGAGTAACCAAATTTTCACATTAAAATCCATATTATTCCATAGGAGAGAAGTTTTTTTTTGATATCGGGGTTAAATTATATTATATAGAAAAAAAGTTTTAGATGAATAATTCGTTTGTTTATAAAGCTATCGTAAGCAAATTTGGCATTCGAAAGTAAATTTACCAAGCAGTGCACCAAATTTGATCAAAATCGTTTGACTATATCATATAGCTCCCATAGGACCGATCAGCCAAAATAACTTTTTTTTATAAAAAATTCACTATATTTAATTTTTTAATAAAGATATCATAACCAGATTTGGATTTCAAAAATTTTTTAGAGTACCCAAACCTTGTACCAAATTTGAACAAAATCGGTTGACTATATCATATATTGTAGCTCCCATAGGGCCGATTTTCCAAAAAATCGATTATTGAACAATATTAGTTGTGTTTCGTTTGTTTGTGAAGATTTTGATATCAAATTTGGTATTCGTGAGTTTTTTATAGTTGCTAAGCACTGTACTAAATTTAATCAAAATCGTTTGACTATATCACATAGCTCCCATAGGACCAATCGGTCCAAAAAAACGTTTTTTATGCAAAATTCGTTGTGTTTCGTTTGTTTGTTAAGATATTTGAACTAAATTTGGCATTCAGATCTTTTTTAAGGTACCAAAGCTCCTATAGGAACGATCAGTCAAAAAAAATTGTTGCTTAAAAATTATTTTTTTTTTGGTTTTTTATGAAGGAACCTAATTAGCAAAATTTTTTGTCTTTGTCGGTATCTAAGCAATATACCGGATTTTATTGCAACCTAGTGGTACAGCGTGACGACCCTAGTTCCAGCGCATCAATTCGGGTTTCGTCCGAAACATGGCACGCCTTAGCAAACTCACAGAGTGGTGCAACACATCTTAGACTCCTTCGAGCATCGTCGCTAATGCATGGCAGCATTTTTGGATATCATAGTATGGCACGAAAAGTTGATAAAAAATACTTCAATCTGCCCTTCTTGCTCCCCATTATGAAATCCTAAAATCATTTCTTGACATTCGCTCTTTCAAAGTTATGGTGAAAGGAGAACTCTCGGAACGACGGATCATTAAAGCTGGAGTGCCGCAATTTCGCCATTTTTATTTACCGTTTCTACTATGGACAAGCCGAGCTTGACGGGCAGTTCTGAGCTTATAACGGAAATTTATGCTGACGACACTGCCATACTTTCGTCTTCTTCCAGCGTTCAAATGGCTGCTGATACCTTGCAGAACCAACTAGACATTATCGCAACTTGGGCGAAACTCTGGAACATCCAGCTTAATGGTGACAAATCTTCCAGCGTTTTATTTTCGTTAAGGAAAGACTCAAGAGTTGCGCTCACTTTAAATGGAGAGTTGATTCCAATTAAAACATCGCACCCGTATCTCGGAATTTACCTCGACAAAAAATTGCGTTGGAGAGAGCACATTAAAATAATAACAGCAAGGGGTAGAACCGAAATTAGCAAAATGGAGTGGCTACTTGGTAGAAATAGCAAAATAAAAGTATTCTCTATAAGATGCCAACTTGGTATTATGGCATCCAAGTCTGGGAAACAGCTGCCAAGTCAAATATTAAAAATACTCAAATTTTACAAAACAAAACCTTGCGCAAAATTGCCGATGCCCCGTGGTATATCCGAAATCGAAACCTTCACAAGGATCTAGATAGATTCCGTATGTGGGTGATGTGTTAAATAAACTCAGCGATCAACGAACGCTGATCGCTTGAGCAACCGAAATGTGAAATTTGGCACATTGCCTAAGTGCTCTAAAAAATTTCAAAACGCCAAATTTTAACAAAATCGGTTGACTATATCATATAGCTCCCATAGGAATTATCGGTCAAAAAATCGATTTTTTAACAAAATTTGTAGTATTTCGTTTGTTTTTTAAAATATTGCGACCAAATTTGGCACTTGTAAGTTTTTTATTGTTCTTAAGCATTATACCAAATTTGGTTACGATATCTTCATGAACAAACGAATTATCCATCTAAAACATTTTTTTTTGTCGATGAAAATTGAATTTTCTTGTTTACAATAAGCGTCGTAACTTAAGCATTTATCGACCGATTTTAATAAACCAAAACTTTTCTTACTCGGAATTAAAATTTCTTTAAGATTAAATGTAAAAAAGTAAAGCTGTTTTAACAAAATGTTATATAAAAATGACTTCAAAGTGTGAAAATCGAAAAAAAAAAAGTGTAAATCTTAGATAACTTTTAAAAAATCTCGTAGTTGCTTTGTATGAAGTATAAACAAATGTATATCATCTTAAAGCTTGAATCTTCTTCTTTCCAAAACCGTAAAGCAATCGAAAATCGGTTGAAAAATGGCGACGTTGTGATAGTGGGAGTGGTCGCAGTACCCGAAAAACGGTTTTTAAGCGATAACTTCCGATTTTGGGGGTGTTAGACAATTTTGAAAAACGCTATCGTGATCTACTCGTCAAGACCTACAACGTACACTAGGTCACTTGAAAAGTTCTTTTTCACTGTTGGACAGTGTAATTAATAGTTCTCGCTATAGTGACTCGCTTATTTGTGTGCCCCTATCCTTTCTATAATATTAGTTTAAAAAAAAATAAAAATTATATATTATAATATATATATTTATATCATATATATATTATATTATATATAATAAATGGTGTGACCTTGGTAAAAATTTGACTGTTGCAAAATATAAATAGCTTTATTTCGAAAGGCAGTCCTAACGTCTTTTAAAATTTTACAATTGGGAATTTTGTAACGACACTTGTTGTAAAAAATACAGTTATGTTCATATTGTATGTATGCACATTAAGTTCGTACCTCCATATACTAATAAAATATTTTGTATATGTACTCTACTATTGCTACCCTATACCGAGGCAATATTTTTGACTGATAAGATAACGTCCGTCCTCTCTTTTTGTCAATATATATTATTGTGTGTTATTCTGTGGAATAATTTAAAGGTGTTTATATGAACCGACTGTTTTATTGGTGAGCCACCATCATGAAAAAGCGTAATATTCTCTCGAGGAATATGCATTTATACATATATGTGTATATGTGAAAATATATATTTGAATATAACTCTGTGTGTGTGTATACTTGATTACGTGACTGTACACAAGTGGAAGCATACATATTCACATATTTGTGAGTATCTACAAATTTGTGAAATCATTTGATTGATAACTGATAAGAACTTTTGGCAGCTACATATGTATGTATATTGGCACCAGGCTCAGAAAGCAAGATTAATCTTTTTATAAAGAATTTCCATCGTAAAAATAATTTTGGTATAAAATTCTTTATAAGAGCATGCATGCAGGAATAATTTGAAATATAAAACCGAAATAAAGCTTTGCTTACTTATGTATAAGATCTTTCGTGGCTGTTTATTTTATACTTTACGATCTACTATTCTTACTATTATTATTATGCTACAAGAACACCGACGGCGAATATTTATAACCATGACAAATGATTATCGCCGCCATCTTGATAAAAAAAAAAAGTTAAAATGGCGTCAAACACGTACTTAGAAATACAGATAACAAAACGAAATGTGTACTTAATTTAATTAACATCATGCGGTCTCAGCGGTTAACTATTTCATTGAGAAATCCAAAGTCCTTTACCAAATACATAGTACTATATATTTACATAGGTGTAGGGATATTTTGCACATATGTATGTATGTACATATAAAGTTTTTTCAATTAATACTTTAGATTGATGTGTAGATTGATGTGGCACACATCTTTTCAAATTAGACACTTGAAGTTCTTCTAATTCAAGTAGTACGTACAAAACACACACACACACACACACACACGCACACATGAGGGTGCGAACTTATAAATTTATATATGTATGTATGTACATATGCACTAATATATGTACGTAAACACAACGCGTAATTTACGATTCATTTTGCTTAATGTTAAATTTTTATGACACTATTTTTTTTATGTATGTATGTATGTATGTATACATATGCACAAACGCTGGCAAATTTGTTACTTTATGATATGGGATACTTTTTTGTAATTTTTTTATAATTATTTTCTTTTTTTGTTTTATACGCGCAGTAACCTATAATTAAAGTTGCGTGCGGATGCCAACTGTGGCAGGTTTAAATGAAAAGTGCAAAACTTTCTGAGCGCCACCGTCCTATACGAAATACAGTAAGATATTTTTTACATGCCCAGGCCCATTCCATAGATAGGCAATCTGTGGTACGATAATGCTTATAAATAAGATAATATGATTTGATAATGGTATTTACCATATACAGAAAGTAAAAGAAATACCAAAAAACGAAGTTATATAATATTATACTATGCTATATGTATGTATGTATGTACTTTTTAACGTATTTATGTATGTATGTATATAGCAAGTAGTGCATACAGACTGCAATTCGTAGATATTAGAACTAAAGGTTATACATATACTATATGTATGTACCTATATAAAAATATATGTACATATGTATGTATTTAAGCAGCTGTTAGACAATTTACTTCATTCGACTCTGCGAAAAACTACTTTAGTTGAAATATCTAAAACATTTACAACGTTTACATAATACGCACATGCATACATACGTACATACATATGTATGTATATGTATTTATTTATGTAAACATTAGCACAACATTGCATTGCTCTTGTTTTGGTTGACGTTGGTTTGTCGGCTTCGTGGTTTGTTGATTTGTTGGATCTTGGTGGCACTGACGTCTTTAGACGTCTTTTTTGCGTTACGTTTACTGCTTTATCATAAACTGACGTTTGTATTGAAACTGTTTACTTAAGATAATAAAGCGAAGCAACAGAGAGAGAGAGAGGAGAAGTCGGACAAACCACATACCACAAACCACAGTTAAAGAAGTGACAAAAATCAAAAGTTCTGCTCTTATGTAATAGTTGCGCAGTACTTTGTAAAACTTGGTATATGGGTCTGTCCACTCCTAAACAAAAAAGAAGTGGACGATTCCGACCCTATAAAGTGTATATAAAATATATCTTTCTACCTAGATCTTTTCCTGGGTATTATTTTAAAATATAAGGGTATATTTTAGTCGGCATGCCTCGTCTGTAGCCGACCCACTTATTTATTAAGAAGTAGAAGTGTATAGATTTGGGAAATTTTAAATTAAAGCATACCCGAAAATTGAGTGTGCTTATTTTATAAGTAGGTACTTTTGTGCTATAAAAGTCACGAGGTATACGATAGGGGAAAAACACACACACATTTTCACTCCTAAGAAATTTGAAGTTGCTTTAAATATAGGCAAGCAAGCTCTAAATCAAAATTTACAATCTTATCACCTTGGTAGTAGTTTATATTCGTAAAAGTCTTTTTAATACGTTTTATTAATACAAGGACTTTTTTAAGTTCGAATATCCTAAAGACCGCACTCAAAACTCACTTCAAGAGATTTTTTTTTTTTCAAAACTCCTCTGAATATTTTTTTTATAAAATCGTTTTTTCGCTTGTTTAGTTCATATTTGCAAATTGTATTTGGTGCCACTAATTTAAAGTTGGTTTTAAATCTCAGCAAAGAAACTATATCAGGCGGGGTGCCGCAAGCGTTTTTTTAAAGTAATGTTTCCATATTGAAAATCCCAGTTACACTCACATATTGTGATTAGATTCCGTGCTGTTTTGCCTCCAAACTCAAGGAATTACTGAAAAATTCAAATTATTATCGCTTATTATCTTGGGACATTATCAGTTCAAACACTGATATACTGATACTGCAAGCTCTAGAGACTCAAGCGAGACAACCAATCAGTTGTTGGTGGAACCCTGTAGATACACTAAACTAATACCGATATCCTAATGTGGAACAACACGAATTGATAACAAATCATCACTTCGAAACAAATGACGAGTATTATATTGCAAAAAAAAAAAAGTGTCTGCTATATCAGACGCAAAAATTAAGTTATGATTGGAGACAATTATTATCCACTGGTGGGGCAGTCTTACACCAAAGACAAATCAACGCTACATAAGCTCACTGGGAGAAATATCTCGTAGTGTTCTGAAGGAACATAACAGATTTGATTGCAATGTGGTGGTAAAGGGTGTCCGGTAGCCATCTTAATGCTCACTAATTTTGTATGGTGTTGGGAGAAGGATTATCAAGAAAGGAGTGCTCAATGGTCCTATTTTGAGTTTTAGTATACAATCAGTTATGAGATG
The DNA here is from genome assembly GCA_037043745.1 of Chymomyza amoena. Lineage (NCBI taxonomy): Eukaryota > Metazoa > Arthropoda > Insecta > Diptera > Drosophilidae > Chymomyza > Chymomyza amoena. Next base: position 132,920 of record JBAMAX010000025.1, read on the forward strand.
CAACATTTTATATTTGAAGTCAGGTAAACAGAGTGGAATGCTTGTGTTTCGGATTCGTTTTACTCCAGTAGCGGCAGTTTTGCTTATTTTACTGGTGCATTTCTAGATTTTAATGCAAAATTCGGTGTAATGATAATTCATGCACATTTAAAGTTCTTGCTCGCTTCCGAATTGAAAGACTCACGAGCAGACTGGTTTCCACTTTGTACGTTTTCTGCGGTTTTGATGATCATGGCCACGCAGATATTTAAGTTTTTCTAACCGGCCTCCTAAAATTGTTTGAACCATTTTCTGTTGAGATGGATGCACCGTTTTTATCATTCAGCGTTTCGTTCCGTCAAAATGCTTCATTGCTCCATAATTTTTAACACCCTGGTTACCTACTGGCACTCCCCGCGCCCCTTAGATTCGATGCGCCGCAGTCAGCTAAACCAATGCACAGAGGTGCTGATTAATAACTTACAAAGTATGGCACGTGGTTCAGCTTTCTAAATTGTTTTGTATAGTATTTTTTTTTTAATATTAACAATTTTGTTTTAACCTTTTTCTTATTTACTCAAAGAATAGGTGCGCAACAAACTCCTCACTGTCTTTATTTAAAAAATGTTACTTTTTTGTAAAAAAAAATTACTCTTTCAAAGTATTGCCCATCGCTACCTATAACTTTTGCCCATTTTTCTAACAAAGCTCTACCTTGACGGTACAAGGGTTCGTCTTTTGAGTCTCTCCACGAATCAAGCAGTAACAAGTAATCGGACGGCGCAACATCTGGGGAATATAGCGGGTGGTGTAGGACTTCTCATTTGAGCGTTCCCAAATATGTTTTAACAAAATTGGCAACGTGAGGCCGAGAGTAGTCATGCAGTAGAATGCCCTTGAGGCCGTTTTTCGCGCAGTGCTCGTCTGAATCAATTGAGTTCGATACCGTTTCCCAATGATGGTTTCGCTCGGTTTCAATAATAACGTTAATATTCGGCCGAGCCAATGATGTGGAAGCTTGACTAAGTGTGTCTAAGAATTTTTCCTTTTTGGGTTGCTGTAATGAATCCATTTTTCATCACCCGTTACGATGCGATGAAGAACACTTTCCTTTCTTTATCGCTGGATCAGTTGTTCGCAGGCATAAATACTCGTAATGCTGAAGCAATCTCCTCTTGTGTTTGGCATGAATCCTCATCGAGCAATGCCTCCAATTCAGAGTCTACAAAGATTTTGGGTCTTCCTTTACGTGGGCGGTCTTTTCATCGAAATCATCGTCCGTACACTTTTTGGAGCTCTCGATGCGCTCAGCTGCCGTTTTCTTCGAACGGAACAAGAAAATCAACACTTCCCGCAAGAGACGATTAGAAATTTTCACATAACCAAACGTATTATAATGCAAAAAGAAATTCACTAATGTGTCATAGCGGCTTGTTTAAGCTTGTTTCATAAAGTTTTGGGTATGCCAAAATATTTGCCATGTATTGGCAAAAGCGAGAACTTAGTCGCGTTAAGTGTAGGACTGCCAACATATGTATGCAATTTAAACGTTTTTGATAGCCCTTTTAATTTTACTTTTGATCCATGTATATGTATATTTTGTTTTTTACACTTCAAAGATAATATTACAGCGTATCCAATTAGTATAACGAATTTTTACAAATCGTGTCTCTACCTTAGCCTGTTGGTTTTTTGAACATACTATATGTAAATAGCCAAGCAATCGAACGATAGCTAACAATATGATATAGTTATTAAATTTTAATCAAATTGAATATTTTTACAGATAAAAGTTGTCTTCTGCAGGCTGGGTTGCCAAAATGCCCACAAGTTGTTGTATTTTATTACATATTTAGTAGCTGCCACCGCCATTTGCTTAAAATCGGTCACAGAGTTATTCCCTAAAAGCTTCGGCTCTAAGGTTTTGTGTTAACGGCACAAAAATAAAGAAAGGGCGAACTTAATGCAAAAGTGTGACAGCAATAAACAATAACAAGCTGTCGGCAAAGTTCACTTGCGTGATTCATCGAAAGGCAAGAGACGCTTGTGTCCTCTTATTTCCTCTGGTGCTTTTTTTTGGTGGTGTTCCTAAAGCGCCACTGACCATAATATATAAACTATGTGTAGTCTTGTCGTGGGGTTAGGTCAGTAAATCTTACCAAGCTTTAAGTAATGTCAATTTCATGTCGCACCATTTGTAATGATGTCAAATAATGTTCTGTGTCGAGACAGCGACGAGTTATGAATACGTGGCAGTCAGTCAGGTCTTTGAGTGGAATTTAGCATTTTATATTAATGACTTGAATGATATTTTACATCTTTAATCCGATTAATTGTTTGTACCACTCCCATAGCTTTGAGTATACAAGTTTTTATTAAACTGTAAGGAGAGTAAGTAAATACATCATATACGATTCACTTAATATGTTTGTGTTTTAGGGGAGATCAAAGACAAAATGAGAATCAAAAGAAAAGGTCTTAGCGACACAGGATGACCAAATTTCGGGCATTGCTACGATTTTGTTATCATCGTATAGGGATATTAAAAAAAATATGTATTGACAGAAATGAAAAAATAGACGATGAGTTTTAATAATTTAATACTAAACCTTTTTCTTATGACATAAGTTTGAGCTAAATTTAAATTTTTTTAAAAAGTGTAAGCTAAAATGTTTAAGTAGTCTTTGAGTTGGTGGTACTTATGGAAAGAGATAAGTGTTTCCTTAGGCACGTGTGTTTGTTTTGGCATATTTATTTGAATTGCTTCTACTAGTAGTAAGGGTCTTCAAAATTTAGTCGCAGCAGTACATTGCGTAACTCTGAAACTATTTTGTTTGAAATACCAAAAAAATTGTAAACTCTTTGAAAAGATTATGGAATGCACTAATAGGAAACGTACATCGGCAGAACGCAATTCATATGGAATTATAGAAATAAGAAGAAAATAGTTCCTTGAGTTGGACTCTGAAAATGCGTCTAATAGCTATAGTAATTTAGCATTCTATTCGTTTTTCAAAAGTTGATACATATAAATATTAACGTCAAACAACAAAAACAAAAAACGTAGCTAGACATGCGCAATTTGTATCTCACAGACACTTATCAGTAACTACCCACTACCAACACCGTTCGTCGCTCTCATCGTTGTTATTTGCTGTTAACGCACACCGTTGTACCTACGTTTATCGTATTTCGTTGCAAAAGATAAGATAACCATAACCCATACTACAAAGCAGTCCTTCAAGAGTACAGAAATAAATCATAACTCACACGTACGTGTGCGTTTCAGAGCACGGTGCCCGGAGCACGGCTATGAAACCGCAGAGGTGCTATGTACTACAAGTACAGCCAGAAGTGTACTTTATCAAGTGTTTGCATAGAGCGTTATGTGCGTCTGTATGATTTTTAATTGGGCGCTCTTTGGGTTGGGAAAAAGATTCCGCACCGCTGTAACTTTATCGTTGGTATTGGTGCCGTTGTCGGGTGTTGGTGTCTGTGCAGCTGAAGGTATTGGTGTCGGTACCGCTGTCGTTGCCCTCAGTCCAACTTGGTTTCGAAAAAATAGCACTTTTTATTATTACTAAATGCCGCGCGGGAAACAACTAAGGCGCGGTACGGATGCCAAAAGTTCACTACGTTTTTGTTGTAAAGTTAAAAAAATTTGTTCGTTCAAATAAGCCAAGCATTTCCGTATGTTCCTATTATTCTTATTTTCTCTGGTTCTGAACTTAGATCAGATTCCGATTCCGATTTTTGTATGCTCGCGCCATTCTGATAAACAGGTCTTTTTAGCTTACACGCAATATATCGCGTACTTGTGTGTGTGATAATTATAAAAATATAAAAGAAAACAAAAATTTAAGTGATAAAAAAAGAAAGATAAAAAATTTATTTGATGGTTTGCAGAAGTTTAGAGTTGGAAGTGAATATGCAGGTGCAGATGAAGGTGAGTATGATTTATATTGCGCAGATTGAATTCGCGTAAAATATATTTTTAATTTAATAATTTGAACTAAATATATAGATTAAATCTAAGTATAGACATTTTCGAAAGGTAACTTTTAATGTAATTAGTTGTCCTTAAATATATGCATATAAATCATTTCTTCAAAACATAGATATTAAAGGTCAATAAACAAATTTTATATCGCCAAGGACCTTATTCATCATTAAATATAACCTTAGAAAACTAGAACCTTCGTTGGGAAATACGGTAATTGGGCATCTAAAATAGGCGGACTTATTGGTAAAAACTGGGAATCGACAAAAACCAGCAGTAAAAGTTACCAGTCTTTCGATTCGATCATGGTAGTACCACACCGAGGCATTTAAAAAAAAAATAACAATAAGAGATAAGACAAATTGATTTATAATAAGTGACTCAACGTCGAAGTGGGACCAGTGAACGCACATACAACCAAAACACTGCGCCTTTTTTCAAAAAAGAAATAATGCACAAATCCCATTAAAAAGTCAAATGCGGAAAGATGTTTTATCTATATGAGACAAACACTAAATGCGACGCTGGCGACACAATTCCTGAAAATAAAAAATGATAAAAACACGGACGAAAAACATGGCACTCGCCAGGGTCTCATTCATAAAATAGTCGTCATTATCAAACGCCTGAAAAGGATATCAATGAAAGACCGAAAAGGAAAATGGCAATCGATACAGTTTGTCTTTTTTTTTACTTGCTTGTCAATGAAGGCATATTCAACCCCTGTGCTCCTGTGCTGCTATACTATCTAAGGGTAGGTTAATATTCTTTTTGATCTTAACCAAAACTTCAACCAATCGAATTACAGGTATTTAACAGTTGGTCAATGGTGACGGCTGACATTATAATGCAAAGTCTGTCATTCCGAAATGCAGTCCAAGATAATTTGAGATAATTGTTTTATTAGACATAAAACACATTGTCAGTGACAATAATTACTTGATAGCTATAAAGCGCGTGACGACTTTAAGAAGTTGTTTGAGCGGCAGATTGGCAGATTGGCAGATATCTCTCTCAGAACTCTTTCTGCTACAAATAAACGAAAAGGAAAATACGTTTTCTTTCCATGTGTATTATTAATGCCGATTACATTAAAAATATATAACAAATGGCGGGAGCTCTCAACCCAAAACTTTTTGTATTTTATTAATGTTACTGTAAAGTCAAATTTTATCAGAAAAACAATAAAGGAGAGCGATATTCACCACGAAAAAATCGTCCTATGCGTTCACGGTATAAAGTATATACTCTGATTATTTCCGAGTTCCGATTCATTAAATTGTTTGGAGCTTACAAGACTTAATGGTTTATGAATAACATACGTTTTCTGTAAACATTTAAATGTGTTAAAATATTTACTCTTAAATTTGAATTTAATCTTCTTATTTTTCTAAGTTTATGGTATCCACAATTATAAAAACTTAGGAAGGACGCATCTTTCAATCTGTGCTGACCCACAACAATGACGATTCCAAAAATTGTTTATCTTTTTTCAAGAGTATATTAACTTCGGCAATAGCTTCATTTTTAAATTCAATAATAACAAAATAAAATTATTAGGGTATTTACGACTGCTGTTAAGTTGAGAAAAAAAAACCCAGCTGGCAAAAGCGTGAAAGCCTTTTTTGTAAGTTTATGAGTTGAGTTTTTAATTTAGTTTTCATTTGATAATTTTGTATTGAAGTGTTGAAGTTGCGGTAATGTTTAAAGTTAAAGCTCAACTCTATATATATTTTTTTTTAATGTCCTCTCCTGTTCTCTAAAAAAATGAGAGTGAAATGGTCCGATGTGATTTTTCAAATTAGGTTATATTTGGAATATTGGATTATTTGAAAATGGTAATCATGATCATTCATAATTTTTTGTTTAGAATCAAAGATTTTCTCACATAATCCATTTTTATCAATCTGACAAAAAAAAACTTAGTTTAAGTATAAAAAAAATATATTTTTAAAAAGATTAAACATCATTAAGTCTTATTTGTCCAAAATAAATTAAAAAAGTAGAGTCCTATCTTTGAATAAAATGTTGTAACCTAGTGTAAATGGTTAGAAGTTAGAAAACTTGGGGGTTCTGGCACCTGCTTGCTTCACTCCTAACTTAATATCAGCTTATCGATGTAAGAAAAGTTAAATAAAATACTAAAATACCCTGTAGCTTCCTGGAAACCGCTCAAAATCGCTTCTGAGCTTATGAGTTCTTTACAGGAGAACGCCTCAAAGATGCCATTGCAACTGCAATACCGACTTTAAATGCCTAACAATTTTTCATATAGATTATTATATTTTAATCTACATTGGTCTGTCTATACACAAGTTTCGTTGATTGCAGTTTCTTGACAAAAAGGTCAAAAGGTTTTAAAATCAGTAGTTTTTTTATATACTTTCCGCAGTTTCTTGTAATAATTTATTTTGAACTCAAATTTTGTTAATTTTCCAATGACTTTTTTTTTTTTTAATGTTAGTACAATATGTAATCAAGAACAAGAAAATAAAAAGTGAAATATGTTGCCCCAAAATTCGGCAGTTTGTCAGAGACCAGACAGACGCGCAGGAAAACGCAGTGCCCGAGAGCAAACAGAACCGTGTCGGGTTTATTATTGTAGGTGACAAATTGAGTTGTTAGCCATGCGGTCTTTGTAGTTCGCCGCCTCAGACGCAAACACAGGCTTTGACTATGACTCTGGGTCTGTTGTCGTTCGTTTGTTGTCTTTGTGGCGGAAATAGAGGCACACTTGCGAACTGTGGTCAAGTTCGCAAGGGGTATTTAACCGGAACTTAAGCCACACTTTTGACAACAAGCTCAACTCATTCATCACTTCATTTTTGAACATTGGTCATTGCAGATGGAACCGCAGACAACACAGCAACAACAGCAACAACAACAACAGCAACAACTGCAGCAACTGCAACAGCAAGTGCTTAGCAAGCATCAATTACAATTGGTAGACAAGATTAAGACCGAATCTAACAGCAACAACGCCGAGCAACTGACGCAGCAAACGCCTAGTGGTGGAACTGCCAACACCGCATTGGAGGAGCAGCAGGCGCTGGAGCAGCAACAACAGCAATCCGCCACTACGGTTGGAGTGGTAATCCAATCGAGTCAAGCCAGCATTGGTGAAACCGAAGAACAACATCAACACCAGCAACCTCAATACGTTGTAATCCAACGCCCCCAACAGCGACGTATATTGACGACAGCGGGTACACTGTAAGTTCACTGATCAAAAAAATATTTTAAAACTATTGCTGCTTCTATTGCAAAAATGTGCTATATACTCAAGTAATCAAAAAAAAAAAAAAAAACATCCGTCGGTGCAGTGCCCTACAGTTGGACAACCTGACCCCATTTTTCCCAAACAATTTAATTATATGCGCTGAATTTTGCATTGATGTGTTGAGGATTTTGGGCAAGGGAGATTCTTGTGCAAAGTTTTAATTCGTTTAAAGATGTAGAAATGTATCTAAGAAAAGGAAGGAATTTAGGAAAAAAAAAAACAAAAGTGTAAATAAGAGCGTATACTTTAAAAACTTGAGTGATCCTCGCCCAGCGTGTCTTGCTGCGATTTCCTTATTCCTTAATTTACAGTGTTCATTCAATTTTGAGAAAAATAAATTTTAAAGAATGTATTACATGATACCGATTTTGGTGAGTGTGCGTTCTGCACAAACATTTTTACATATGCTCTTTTTAGTGGTGGGTCTTCAAATCAGTTGGGCAATATAGCCAGACGCAGTCGGTACAAGGCTGTGGGCATATAATCTATGCATATAGTAATATATAGTATATTCTCCAAATAGTAATTATTGAGTGGGAAGCGAGAAGATGTGTGGTGAGATAAAAAGAGTTCTATAACTTTGCGACTTTTCCAGAGTTCTTAACAGTGCAGAAAGATCTAGTTTCTCACATTTTTTCAATGTATCATGGTTTTATTACGACTAGGTGAACTCTCAATAATTACAAAATTTAAGTACACAATATTCTTCTTTACTATTGGTGAATAAAAAATTCTATTTTATCAAATTTTTACCGTTGTAGATTTCTTCTTCATATTTCGTTATCTTCTACTATCCTCGATCCACATGTTGATTTAAAATTCATGAATGGGACATAAGGTTTTAGTCTCTTAGTTGACGGTTGCGACCCAGTGGCTGTTTTCTATCTCACCTAAGCTAGACTTCTTTGAAATTATAAAATATCACATTTATAGTAGGCAAAAAGGATCAAGTGGTACGAGCTTCTTTTGCTGGCATGCTTTTTTAGGCGAGCTTGTTTAAACTTGAAGAAGATTCATGCCTATTAGCAACGAAATCTTTTTGATTTAGGGAGGTTAAAATACAAGTCCCAGTGCATACATATAAAATAAAACTAAACTATAACGAAGCAGATAACATATTTTTGGAAAAAAATCGTACAGGCATGTTCTAGATTTTGACTCGTTTTGGAAAGTCATAACGAGTGCATTCCACAATTGGTGTTCTAGATTTAATCGAATCGATTTCATTCAGACCAGAACCAGCTGTGCTGTTTATTTTTGTTTATGTGGCGCAAAATTTAAATGGCAGCGACGTCATCGCGTCTTCAGTAAATTCTCTACTATATTCTCCTTTTTCCTGTAATGTTTTATTTTCCCTATAAGCATTTGACAATTGTTTGTTTAGCCCATGCAGTTAATTACAAAATTGATCAAATTCTCTAAACAATTTTTATAATTCATTTGTGGTATGGCAATCGGAGCCATCGTTGACCTCATATCGGGTGCTGAAACGCGTTCCACGAACGACTTTAGTCGACCGAATAAGAAAAAATACAATTGAGCCGAATCAGGTGAATTCGGTGGTTGTGGGATGGTATTCGTTCCGTTTTAAGTCAAATGGTCACGGAAATGGTCAAAAATTGAAAGTATGCACAATCGAAGATGTAAATTGGATACAATGTCAATGAAAGATGTCATAATTTAGTTTAACAATTTTTTTTATCAAGGAGTGTATCATTATGATGCAAGCAGATAACTTCCAAGTCATCGTTTGACCAAGAACACTTCAATCTCACTGCCGTAGTTAAAAAATTATAAAAGAATTTATGTGACATTAAAAGAATTTATTGAAGTTACTAAACCCAATTACCATTTAATTCGACAGCTGCGAGCCAAACTCTTTTAAACAACTCCGATTTTGTTGAAATCGAAATCCATTCCACACAACACCATTTATTTCGACTGCAACACTTTTGGTCTGAAACGAAATCTAGAACATGCCTGATTAATATCTATGATTTCCATTATTATACCATGTACCTTTAGGTGGAAAGGCTATACTAAATTTGTGCATTGTCTGCAACGGATAGAAGAAGGCGTAGTAGACCCCAAGTCCATTATACCATAATGCTTATCATAACCTCAGGTAGCAATTGAACCATGTCATATATCCTCAGAAGATGAAGTTTGTTAAATCATATCGATATCTTCCCACGTTTCCGCGGTTTTTAGCGAAATTTTGGTAAGCTGATGATCTAATGAACAAATCGAAGGTGGAGAATTCAATATCTCAAAATCAAGTTACATACATTTTTATCATATTATATATAAACTTTTCATTATAAAGACGTTTCCTTAAAAATAAAAAACACATTGCGGGAGCAGGCTAAATATTGTTTATAAAAATGATTGAATCTACCCGTATTACTTGTGCTCGAGCTTAACCTTATAAAGTATTCCCAATTTCAATTAGTATTTTAGGGAAACATTTCGAATATGTGCAACTATGTAGTAATGTATGATGCATTTTACAGCGAGATCAACGAGCCACGTGATGGCGATCCTGGCACTACTGTTTCAAGCAGTACAACCATCTCTAGTTCCGATGTCGACGGTCATGGCGACTACCAACGCGGTCATCACTCGTCACCTGCGCATTATGTTCAATTGGCGCCACGTAGCTCTGAAGAATCTGCCGGAACACTGTACACGAGCTATTCAACTGGGCAGATTATTTGCACGGCCGACGATGGGGCAGCTATTAAAATCGAAACAATTGACAAAAGTGAAGTGTCGGGCGAAGCTCATCAGCTGCAACATCAACAACAACAGCAATGCCCCACACCCAACAGCAGCTATGCAGAATCCATTGTTGTTACAGGAGATTCGCAACTGCAGACTAATTCTCATTCCCATGCCCATGCTATGCCACATAACGCCCATGGCACCATTCGTTTTATAAGCGAGGATGCTGCCCGCTTCACCAGCTCAAGCGCTGATACTGAGGCCCCCGGCGCCAATATGTATTACGATGCAAATGTAGTCGATGCAACCGTGCATGCAAATGAGTCTAAGACCTACGCAGATCTGGGAAACGCCTATGCGTTCCCGCCCAATGCCACTTTTGCCACAAGCAATGCTTATTCAGCCCCAGGCAATACCATCTATAGTGTGCCTGCGGCAAATTTAAACTCATTGCGTCAAACAGCGGCGGGTCCCTATCAGACGATTTCATTTTTGGAAAGCGGCGCAACCAACGATCCGGTGCTTTGGTCTAATGCAGCGGAGTATCAAAATGTATCTTATGTAAGTTGCCATTTTATGGATACAGTTAGAGTTCATAAATATTGCTCTACCTACAGTCCAACTATCACTCGCAGGTGATCGATGAGTATCAACCTAGCAATATGACGCCTGCGCACTGGCCCTCGGCACCGAATATTGGCAACTATGAAGCCACTTTGGCTGCTACGACAGGTACCCCAACATCCTCACACGCCGGCATAACGGAACTTAAGTGCGAATCGTGCAATTCGCCCTACCTACGTAAGGGCTCGGACTGGTTTTGTGCTAGCTGCACAGGATTTGTACGCGTTCCTGCTCATGCTCGCATGCAGCCACGTCAAGCTAAGCCGAAAGCTGCTGCTGCGCCAAATAATAGACGCAATGGCGTGTCCTGTGCTAATTGCCAGACTAACACCACGACACTGTGGCGCCGTAACAATGAGGGCAATCCTGTGTGCAACGCTTGCGGACTTTATTTTAAGCTGCACAATACAAACCGACCGGCATCCATGAAGAAAGATGGCATCCAGAAACGAAAGCGCAAACCAAAGAATAATGGCGGAGCCCCTATGCATCGGGCACCGTTGCCAAGTAAGTAGTTGCCGTCATTAGATATAGTCAAATATGACGTGCATTTTGTTATAGGCATGCAACAAGGCGTAAATTTAATGGTCAATAGCGGCACGATATATCCCTCCCAAATGTCGGTGGGATTGTTGGGCAACAGCCAGCACAATGCAAGTCCCGAGCTGCATGATATGTCACATGTCCCCGCGAATGCTGCTTCTGTTGTTGCAGCTTCGGGATCACGTGTGGTGGCGATTGCAGTGAACCCTACAGCACCCCCTACTCCAGAAGCTACGACAGGCAGCTTAAATATTTCTCGTCATCATGGTACTGGGGAAAGTCATTCGCCTTTTAGTCAGCAGACTCCAGTGCAGAGTCAATCGCCGCATTTACCTAATTCGAGTACGCTGAACCGACAAGTTGCGCAATCGTAAGTACATGGTAGCCATACCCAATGACTATATTTTTTGTACTAAAAAAACCATTGTTATACGCAGGGTAACACCTATTGAAAACACCAACGGACGAAGTTCCAATGGAGAACTTGCAACGAGCGTTATAACTCGCACTGGACTGCCGGAGCGTCCCTCGAATAACTAAGTAAATTGTACCAAACAAAAGTTTACTTAAGTTGCAAACTTGCCAAATTATTTATACTTTTAAGCTAAAAAACGTATCCCAGTAAAAATCGAAATGAAATGACGTTGCCAAGTCTTTTACATTTTCTATGCTAAAGAAAAGGTGTAAGAAAATTGCATATTTCTTGTGGCTCTCCCATTGACCTTACATTAAAATTACTATAGAAAATTCCTTAGAATGGTTGAAATAAAAAAATAATTTTCTTTCCAAATAACACTTCGCAACCGCGACTTCTCCTTCCCCGCTCTCGTTCCTTTCTAACAGTTTTTGCTCACCTTAACAGAATCTCAAAGTTACTCCCTTCTAAAGTCACAATGCCGCCTTAAAATTTTTACTTAAAAAAGTCTCCTTTCGATTGCCCCTCTGTTACTCACTCTGAATTCCGTCCGTCCGAGTGGGCATAGCGATTGGTACTGGGTTATTTGACTGAAAGCTTGTTTTTTTTATGATAAAGAAAAATAAGTATTACATGTGTTCACGGATACTACGATGGCGTTCATTAAAGTCGTACCACTAGCAAGCAATAAGATTCAGTATATTGCTTGAAAACACCAGAAGACATTTGATTGGCTAATTAGATTATGATACCTTCGTAAACAAGCAAAAACTGACGAATTTTGAACCAACCGTTTTTTTGGGCCAATCGTTCCTGTGGGTGTTATATGATATAGTCCACATATTTTGATTAAATTCTGTACAATACAGTACAGAGTACCCAACTCTTATAAGACTTCTAAATTCCAAATTTGTTTCGTAAATCTTCACAAACAAACAAAGCACAAAGAAATTTTGTTCAAAAATTGTCTTTTTGACCGATGTGTCCTATGGGAGTTATATGATAAGTCAATAAATTCTGATCAAATTTGTTACAGTGCTTGGGTATCCTAAAAAACTTATAAATTCAAAATTTGTTTCCAATATCTTCAACAAACGAAAAACAACGAATTTTGTTAAAAAAAAAGTATGTAATATAGTCAACCGATTCTGATCACATTTGGTACAGTGATTGGGTACACTAAAAAACTGTTGAACGCCGAAGTCGATCACGATATATACGTAAACAAACGAATTATCTACCTAAAACTTTTTGAGGTCCTCTGAAACATTCCTATGGGGTCTCCGACAACTCTTTCTCTATGTTACATACCATTTCGGCAGCACAGAAACATACTTTTTTTAGTCGCTTTAAGGACTTAGGAGTCGAATTTCCCCTTGCTATGTCGGGATCGCTATGGTATACTAACTCTGCTGTTCAAGCCCATCAGAACATAAATAATTTACATTGCCAAAGATGCCTCGTCCCGCCCGCTATTTGGTTCTGGTCCAATTCTATTGACATTGCAATGACCAAAAAAATCGATGCAGAATTTGTCACTGGTCACCTTTTTTTAAGTCGTATATTTAATCGATCTATATTTTTTTATGTGCGAAACTATTTAAAAAAACGATATTTTGGAACGAAGTTAGTTTTTAAACTCAAGTTCAGAAATTTATTGGCTAAATTGATTTAAATTAACTTCAACCATCCGCACACATCACACATAAGCAGACCGCTCAAGGAGAGCTTGGCCAGAACCTAAAAGCCTGACCAAATCTCAATTTAGCCAGAGAGTACCGCATCTTGTCGCTTCCTTTGATGAGACGTCGTCATTGGTATTGCAAAAATGTACCGCAAACACTGAGCACGCGGCGAAGAGTTGGCATATTATTAACGCCTTAAGGGGTCCGGCCGTTCTTCGACACTTCTTCGACGTCCGTCCATCTATGTTGTCTGTATTTCTATCTGCTTTAGTTTTATATTCATTTGCTTGGCTCGTTTTAGGCGTACGCTCATTCAATTAGGCAAACTTGTTTTAGTACCGCTTTTATTAACACCGCCAAACTAAAACGTTTCATTTACTAGGCGGAGGTCCAATCTGTTTGTATTTTCACCCATGCCTTGATAAATTTTAACTTTACGAATGAGTAATGAGGGATTAGCTAGAGAATGTTTTGGAAATGATGCAGCGCTTGTAGTCTGTGGTGCTACTGGTAAAAAATTATGATTTCCAAAAGAAGCTTTTGCTTAGTAAGCTAAAAACAGCATATAAAAATATTTATGGCAATTACTCTAGGGCTACTTAGCAGCAAGCTTCAGCAACAAACCGGTTTTAGGCTTATTCATTTCTACTAAGAGATCGCAAAACTATGTACTGTGCCGTAAAATTTTTAATACAATGTGACAATTAACAAGATACGAAAGAAGTTTCTTCGAATGAAGCACACCGTCGCGATTTTGCGTTGCATGGCTTATTGGATTTAACAACTGTTCGGAGTCGGACGATTGCATCAATCATCATCGTACTTGTGAAGTACTTAAATATGTTTAAGTTTCTGTTATGGGGCACAAGATTGGTCCAACAGTACTGCAAGCATAAATCTAATACAAAATATATGCATAAGTAGCTTAAATGCATACGAGATGTGTTCAAAAAGTAAGGCAACTTAAACAATTTCGCGGGCAACGTATTTTCGATTTTTTTGTTTTGTTGTGTTGGTACACTCTTCCCGAACATCTGTACCAAATTTCAAGTGAATGGCATTTTTTGTTTGGTTGTGAGAGGCGTAAAGTTTATAAGTGTTTTGCGTGCTCCGCGATTTTCATTGAGATGATTGAGCTATTTTGGTACGAATTTCGCGGCGACCCGTCTCATGACCAAAATCATTGATAAAAATCGAATGGCACGAGCTAATCGATATGTCTAGGTCCTAAGCAGCTTCTCTAACGGTGATTCGACGATTGGTCAATACCATTTTCTTCACTTCAATTTTTTCGTCTGTTGTTGAAGTGCTCGGGCGTCCGGCACGCTCTTCGTCGTTCACATCTTCTCGGTCTTCCCAGAACATTTTGTACCACCGATAAACGTTGCTTCGGTCCAAGGTAGCTTCTCCGTATGTCAACATTCGGAATGCATCCGCGCACTCAATTTCGTTTTTCACACAAAATTTGATACAGGTTCTTTGATCCATTTGATACTTGATACTTTTTGAACACACCTCGTATTGTACATATATGTCAACATTAGGTCCAAACTCCCAACCATGTACTTTGTATCCCAGAATTTAATTATGTCTCCGAATTGTGACCGACCGGCGGGCGAGTAACGAATCGACCAGTATATTTGTAGGTAGGTAGCGTTGCCTTTTGAACCTACAAAGACAGGGCGCCACTTTTTAAACTTCAATAAGACTGTGCCGCTCTACTCAGGGAGCTTAGTGGCGGCGGTGCACCTTGTGCCTATGTTGGTTCGTCAGTTAACTGCATCCACGTCCCAGAATGGTATCATCATCGTTCATACTACAAATCGACAAACACGAAAATGCGCTTTAACAGCACGCAGTTAAAATAGATAAAAGCAAAGATACCCAGACGCCGCCATCGACTATTCTCCGGCATAGCATGCTAAATAAGAGGGCGAAAAGAGAGACACAGTGGAAAACGAAATCCGAATCTATGGAGATGAAATGGAATCTGCCATTAATTATTCGCTTTCGTAATACACAATGCATATTCTACATGCATATGGTATGTGTATAATAACTAATATTAGACTTTTAGCTTTAGTTTAAAAATTACTCTTTTTGGACACAAATATAAATAAATATATCCACCATAAAGTCTAGGAACAATTGTTTGAACTGACTGGCTGATACGCGATCAACGCATAGTCGAAAAGGTAAGAGATAGCGGACTTCAATTTTTTACGAATTATTGTTTTATAATGTAAGCGATCGGTAAGGCTGAATTTTTGATAATAAGAAGTGTTTGGTCAAAGTCAAATAATCCTTAAACATAAAATAGTAGAGGAAAGTGAGGTTAAGAGTAATATTTTTTTAATATTGAAAGTTGTGTCTTTCAGGGTATTGAATTAGCTAAATTGTTTGAAAATTTTAGATCAATATGAAAATTTTTTGTCAGGTACATTTCCTAGAAAAAAATTGCGCTATTTTCAAATTTTTTTAGGACGAATCCGGAAAAAATAATAAAAAAAGGGAATTATGGAATAAAAATGGCCTGGAAAACTTTTTTTGTAAAACGTAATTTTTTTGAAGGAGCAATAGGGATTTTTCACTGTTTGCAACATTTTATGGGAAATTGTTTTCAGCATTTTGACACTAAAACAGTTGAAATCCCTACTGAAATTATATTCAAAATATTATTTAGCTCTTTTCGACACATTCCAATTCACCCCAAAACAAACTTCGGGATTCACCACAAATTGACTTTTTCGAAACGGAGTAGCTTCATTCTGGTAGATTACAAAAATCGAAACGAACCCTTTAGCATTTTTTAAGTATATATGGATATATTTACATATGATTTTAATCTAGAAAATGTTGAATTCTACAAATACAATACATAAAAAACACTTTCAAACCAGCAATTATTTTTGAAAAATTATACTGAACAGAAAAAGACCATCGATTATTTAAAAATTGACGTCATAATTAAATATCATCTCAGAAATCCGTTAGAATGCGTTTTCGGGCTCACGCCATTTCCGAATTAACCCCACTTTCCACATATTCTCTTTATAGTGATTAAAGAAGAAAGATTTGTATTATAACCACAAATCGCCTTCTTGTTCTTGCTTATTTTTAAACACTAGGTTTAAATTTATAAGAGTAAGGAAAATCACTTAATGGGAGCAAGGGATAAAGACCCCTACTATTATCAATATATACAATTGTTTGGCTTGACTGACTGACTATTTTCTTGAAATTTAACATATGTTAAATGATTTCCATAATTGTTTTTTTTTTGTTGGTCACTAGACCGGGCCCGATGTTATGAAGAGCATTTTGGAATCTAAGACTTGGAGTCTGCCACACCTCCTCCTGTATAAAAAACTATTCCAACTTTAATTTGATCTGATAATACTTTTACAGGTTTCCGACGACGCCTTTTCTAGGTTACCTACATTTCATTTATCTTTGTCTGTGCATTTTTTAGTAGCTTGTGGTATCTGTATCAATCTGTTTGTTCATGTCTCATCAACCTTCCAAATATTGCAAATACCAACTACTCTGCTAGGATAGACAAAATTATAGCAGGAACATAAATAATGGTTGTTAAAAGTATAAATTGTGTTAATTTTGTGACACTTTTTAAAACAATTTTTAGTTATTTTACGAAAAATATTTAGTGACCCCAAAAAATGTATATTGTGTTAAATGGTGCTTGGTCCTTTATTTTTACTGTTATGTTATAAAGTCGAGAAATCTATGTTCCCTCTTGTAGATAAACAATTTCAATGCTCCCAATTCTATAAAAACAATATATAGATTTTAATGCGCACACAATGCACGAACTGACGTCACAGCATCGTCTGCAGCGGTGTCAGTATCGAGTTCTAGAAAAAAGCAACTAAATTCCGAGAATTCACAGGTAAGCAAAGTGAGACTGCCACAAATGAAAGGCGCACTCACTTGACAAGGTATTCCCTTGTCTCTTTGCTTATCACAACTGACGCGCGCCTGGGCCTCGTTCCATTTAGTTCTTGTTTAAAATGTTTCGCTTTGAACCCAAAATCGTATTATCTGTATTGCCAATTGCGGGAACGAAGACCACAATGACTACAACGATGACGCCAACGATGTTGCTAATGGACGCTGCATACCGTAAAGCGTATCACTGATGACGATGGCCTAGCTGGCTGACAACGATATTCAGACGAGGCAAATGACTCTCTGTCGCCTGAAGCGGAAGATTGAATATGCGGCGCTTATCGGAAAATAAAAAACGAAGAAGAGAACTCAAAAGAGTTCTCAGTTGAACTGACCATAATATGACTCGGACTTAAGCTGGACTCTGCTCCGACTTGGCACCACTCTGCATTCATTTTGTGTGTTTTCTTATCGTTGCGCTACAGGCCTTTTGTTTTTTACCCCGACAGCTCCAGCTGGTTGGTTGGTTGGCTGGTTGTTGTTGATGTTTGCATTTCGAAGTGAGAATGGGCGAAATACATGTGAAGCTGCTTCTTAAGGAAAGGGTTCGGTTGAGCGCAAAAATGCGGCGCCAAAGGAAGCGTCTTAAATGGTACTTGGATTTTATTTAAAGTGTATACCAGTATGAGAGTGTGCGTGAGAGAGTATGTTGTATGGAAACTGCAATTTAGATGGCGCCTCGACCCTTGTTTCACACTAATGCGTTTTGGAGCTTTTTAATGACACTGGAGTCCAGCTAATGTTTTACTGCAGAGTCCCTAATATGTACTACACATAAATTAATTAATTATCCGTGGTCGTATATTATGTCTTTCAGACTCATATGTATGAAAAGGAAATTAATGACAATTATAAGGGAAAGCCTAGTCGCGGTTGGAAACTTTTGCGGCAAGAGTACACTAGGGCGGGTCAATTTGTAACGTTCAAGGGTTCACGGCGATTTTGAATCTTTGGGTCATTCTAAGCAACTTTGCCCAAGAAACTATGGGTCTAAAAGGAATTTCGAGTCGGCCATTTTTTCAAAATAAGTTTTTTCAAAATATCCAAAAATTGACTTAGACATTGCATTCACAAGACGAAAAAACGTAATATCTATTCTAGCTAAATGTGTTTTTGAAGATTTTTGGGGACGAGGAATCCATTTTTGACATCTATTTTTAATTTTGGGCGATTTAGTTCATTTGAGACCAATAGTTTCTTGGGCAAAGTTGCTTAGAATGACCCAAAGAATCAAAATCGCTGTGAGCCTTTGTACCGAAAAAAATTATCCCACCCTAAAGAACACATATGTATGCACTCCAAAAAACTTATATTCTACCAAATTTGGAGCAAATAGGTTTCATTTGCGTACCACTTTTAATTGATAGTGAAATAATAAACCACATTTATCAAAGCTCAGCACCTTTTAGCAACTGTTTTGAAAAATCGGCGATTTCTTCGCTG
This sequence comes from Chymomyza amoena, assembly GCA_037043745.1. Lineage (NCBI taxonomy): Eukaryota > Metazoa > Arthropoda > Insecta > Diptera > Drosophilidae > Chymomyza > Chymomyza amoena. Next base: position 151,579 of record JBAMAX010000025.1, read on the forward strand.
ATTGCTGTACAAGCTTCAAGCTCTCAGCTGTCGAAATGAAAAGTATTTAGTTTTTTGGAGTCAAATAAACGCATTTACTACGTGTCATGAAAATTGATTTTGTTTTATTTCTTTGTAATGTTTTAAGAAAATTTAGATGTGCTAAGTTAATCGGATTATGTTTCATTTTCATTTAATATTTTTATTACAAAACTAGTGAGCCCGGCAGACGTTGTCCTGCCTTTAAAAATAATCGCAAAAAGAACACATATTTGATATGGATGAGCAGTAATTGCAGCATGTGCTAAATTTTGATCTCAGTGCAATTAATTTTCGAAAAAATTCAATTTTTGACATGCCTCTCGATACGTTGCACACAATGATTCAAACGATGTTGGACCTCGAACATTGATAACATAAATGCCAGTTTTTGTATATATGGTAATATACACACAAAAACCGATATTCACAAAAATGCGTATACCTCACAAACCAATCCACACAAACACATCGAAATACGATTAAAACATCCTCATTGACAACCTCTAATACACGCAAAAATCAGATTTGAAATTCATCGACGCGTTCATGAGAACCTTTGTAACACGGAAAACATAAGTTTCTTTGATATATATAGAAGATTTGTATATTAACGAATGGAATGAAAGTAAGGTGTTCTGTATTTAAAATCGAAAAGCTATGCATGTGTGTGCATCGTTTTGCACTAATAAATTCGAAGATAATTTAATACATCCATTGATAACATGAAAATACGAATTATAAACAAATTGTACAAAAATTGTAAATACAGAAAAATTATTTCACACTTAGAAATATATTGGGAAAAGCAAAAAATTAATTATATAGTTAGTTGTTCAAAAACTTGCGCAACTCTACAATGTTGGCAATTTGCTTGGGATTTGGCGCACTTTTTAAACAAAGTAGTTTTTTTTGTAGTTATTTGTAATAATCAGGCATGTTCTAGATTTCGATTCCAACAAAAAGTGTCGGAATCGAAATGAAAGGTTAGATTTCGATTCCGACAAGATTTTACTCGTTATGAAAAGTTTGGCTTGCAGCTGTCGAAATGAAAAGTATTTTGTTTTATTTGCTGAAATAAACGCATTAATGCCACCAAAATTAATTTTGTATTATTTTTGAATGCTTTAAGAAAATTTAGATGTGCTCAATTGATCGAATTAGGGTTAATTTTCAGTATATATTTTTATTACAAAAAATGTCTATTAAAATTGTGTATACATGCAAAACCTAAACGAGTGGAATGAAAATAAGTGTTCTGGATTTAGACAAAACAAATCTTCGAAATGTGTATTGTGTAGTCGTGTTGTCGTGTTGCACAAGTAAATTCGAAGATAATTTTATTAATGGATGTATATGAAATAAATTGTACAAAATTGGTAAATAAATTAAAAATGTTTGTCTGTCAGAAAGATGTTGGCAGAATGAAAAATTAAATTAATAAAATGGATGTTCGAAAACTTGAGGTAACTCTACAAGTGAACTTATCGATGGTTGATCAGCTGATCAGCTGGCAATTTGCTTGGAATTTGGCGCACTTTTTAAACAAACAACAATAATTGTAGTAATACATTTTTGAAGGAGCAAAAAGGGAAGTGCTAACCAAAACACAATAACAACGTTGTCAAATGTTGGCAAATTTGCAAGCACCAACGATGTCAACTACAGAAAATACGACTGTGAGAAAGAAATGTGCCTGTTTAAGCGATGATAATTAACCGCATGACCAAAACAATTGTGAAATGCTTATGGAAAATAACAAACAACAATTCAACAAAGCGGGACGTAGCAGAGAAGTAACTGAAGGTGGCTCTGAAACTGCTGCTTAAAATAATTTACTGACTAAAATAAAATAAACACATAGAGTTGGCGAAAATTTGTATGATATACTTTTAAAACTAAAATGCAAATTACAAATTGCTTAAGTTTTCACTACGTGTCCATTTTTAAAAGACGGCTGCTGTATGATGTCGCTTCCATTTCAATTTAGCTAAAAATAATCAAACATAAACAACACAGCTGCTTCGGGTCTCAATGAAAACGATTCGAAAACGATTCGAAAACGATTCGAAGTGGATTCGAACTCGGTCGAAATCTACAACACCATTTGTCGGAATGCACTCGTTATGACTTTTCAAAACGAGTCGAAATCTAGAACAGGCCTGAATACATTTTTGAAGGGACAAAAAAAAAACGTGCTAAGCGGTACGCAATCCAAACGTTGGCAAATGTTGGTAAATTTGCAAAGAACAACGACCGTAAGAAATATATTTGGAAGATACTCAGGCATGTTCTAGATTTCGATTCCGACAAAAATTGTCGGCTCGTTTTGAAAAGCCATAACGAGTGTATTCCGACAAATAGTGTTCTAGGTTTCGACTGAGTTCGAATCGACTTCAAATAGGTTTCATTTCGAGTGCTACCATTTGTATATAATAGCTGGCCAGCTATCGATAAGTTCTTTTGTAGAGTTACCACAAGTTCTCGAACATCAACTTTATTAATTTAATTTTTCTTTCTGACAGACAAATTATTTTTAATTTATTTACCAATTTTGTACAATTTATTTTATATACATATTTTAAGCCATCCATTAATAAAATTATCTTCGAATTTACTTGTGCAACACGACAGCACGACAAAACAATACACATTTCGAAGTTCTGTTTTTGTCTAAATCCAGAACACCTTACTTTCATTCCACTCATTTTGGCTCTGCATGTACATACACACAATTTTAACATACATTTTTTGTAATGAAAATATATAATGAAAATTAACCTTGATTCGTTTAATTGAGCACATCTTAATTTTCTCAAAACATTAAAAATAATACAAAATTAATTTTAGTGGCGTTAATGCGTAATACTTTTAATTTCGACAGGATCGAGTCACACTTTTCAAAACGAGCCACGCTTGTCGGAATCGAAGAAGTCGTTGAAGAAAAAGCACGAGTATCACGTGCGGCGCTACGATTGGCTCACCAAGGGCGGCGCAGCTCAGGAGCAAGCACTAAATACGACTGCGAAGAAGGAGGAGGAGGACCAAGAAGGAGTAAGGGCGGGCGCGGTGGAGAAGGCGCTCCCTTCCACATCGAAGCAAGCCACATCCCCTAGTAAGGTCCCTGAGAAGAAAAAGCGAAAGAGACCCCCTTTGAGGATCTCCAAGCGACAAAGGTCAGATGACTCGACGAAGGCCGCGTGGAGCAAGATAGTGGTTTGGCGAGCCTAAGCTCCAAGCCGGAACTTTAAAAAAATTAACCGGAAGGCAAAATTTCGCACGATAATTGGCTCAATTTTAAGACAGTCATGTAGGCCATCCATGATGCCTGACACTCAGCGATAATCCTTTCACCGTTGTGTTTGATGGCATAAATTGGTTCAAGGGTAGGAATAGCGAAGGTTTCTCACAGACACTCGCAATGACCTTTGCGACCTCTGGCCAAATGGTAAGATCGAGGTCGTAACCACATACCAAATCACGACGGTATAGATCCCAACACCCATTATGGAGGACTGAACCACCCTTAAAATGATCAAGTGTCAGAACAAGGACTGTGGTTCCGATGACTGGACGATGGTGAGATGGCTGTCTCGCAACGCTGCAAACGGCAAGGATCCTGAATCAGCATTGGTCCATAATCCAAATATCAATTCATAGCGAAGCATGGTCAGCTGAAGCTTGGAATGGGTTCGCTCAGAGCAATCGTTTTAAGCTAGATGTTAGATCAGGCGGAATATCTTAAGGCTGATCTACTGTGGGTCATCGAGGAGGAGGAGAGGATAAGCGTGGCTCTTATTCAGGAACCCAGAATCCTTGATGAAAGGGTTCGTGGCTTTGGAGCTCGCGGGCATCCCCTCTTCTTCCCCAGAAACGTAGGTAAACCTAGAACATGTATCGTGATAAAGGCTGGGCCTAATGATCTTTTCTCCCCTCGTTACTGCGACAAGGTGGCGATGCTCGAATCAAGAAACAGGAGAAACCTATACCTTGCATCAGCCTATGTCCCGTACGAGGAAAAGGACCCGCCTCGGAAAAAATCAGGGCGCTCGTTCGGCTTATGCGACGTTTTGATCTGTTTTGATAGCCAGTGATGCCAATGCCTATCACTCCATTTGAGACAGCACAGGCATAAATAAATAAATAGGGCAACTACCGCACCTTCCGCAATATACACCTGGTAGACGTTGTCGATGTAACCTTAGCCTGGATGAGTAAGTCCCTATCCATTGATAATGTATCTACCCAGTATTCTTTCTCGAACTACTATTGGATACATTTCGATATCAAAGTATACGGGATGCGTTTTTAAGAACAGACAGCTACTCACTGCTCGACCCACCGGAAGGGGCGTTGTGCTTCGATCAGAATTTCTCAATTCTTGCCCGGTAAACCAAAGCTCAAAGAAAAATCACAATGTGTGGTGTACGACAGGGCCCTTCCCGGGTTGTCTAGACACTGGTATACTATTAGCTGATACTTTTAGCTTCATGGCCAGCGAGACTACTGTGAAGCACGAGGACATTGTGGTGCTAGAGGACTTCATCACAGAAGGGAGCCTTCAATAATGTTTTGACCGAGTTGATAGCAGCAGTATGCTCAGCAGCCGGGTGATAAACTCCGATCTTTTTGGAACTTGGTCCTTAACGACGTTCTTCTCAAATTTGAGCAGACATAATGTAGGGTGACGGCTTATGCAGACGACGTGGTTCTCATGGTAACGGTTAAACTCCTGCTCACTGATAGTGAGCAACTGGATTCCGCTCTTGGTGTCACACTTAGTGGGCACAAGATCACTGAGTTCACCCCACCGTCTCTCGGTGGATCGCAACTCAAAAGATCTATGGAGGCGAAATATCTAGGTGTTGTTCTGGACTCCAAACTCTCGTGGAAGAGAAACTCGGAAGAAAGAGTGAAAAGAGCGTTAGGTGCCAAAAAAGTTTGGTAGGAAATGGGAAGTGCAACCGTATGTAATTTACTAGTAATGCACAGCAGTCGTCAGACCCATCGTAACTTATGGAGTGTTGGTCTGGTGGAAGGCGGCTTATACCAAATATCGAATAAACAACCTTTAGAGGGTGCAAAGGGGGGCTGGCCTAGGTTTCACCGGATCTATGCGATACATCCCTTAGGCGGCTCTGGATGATATTCTGAATTTCGAATATCGACTTTATTATTTAATTTTTTCTTTCTGCCAACGTCTTTCTGAGAGACAAATATTTTTAATTTATTTACAAAATTTGCACAATTTATTTTATACATGTATTTTCAGCCATCCATTAATAAAACTATTTACCGACAGTTTTTGTCGGAATCGAAATCTAGAATTTAGATCATAGAATTTAGTTTTAAATAAAAACTGTGTTTAAGCAGAGGCAATATAAACACTAAGATTTGTGAGGCGCGTTTCAAATGAGCGTTTGGCAATATTTTGTAAATGAAATTTCAATTTTGATTGTGTGTACTATATTTTCAAGTTTGCTGTGTTTTGATTTTGTAGATTCGTCGCTTTCTACAACCCTCTTTTGGGTAAGAATACTTTACTTGTCATAGTTACGAGTCTGGGTCAGACATAAAAGAAATTTTTTTTAGTTATAGTTTTTGGTTTCACACTACGTTTAGGAACTTATGCTGGGCTGAACAAGCGAAACACGCCAGTTATTCCTATTGGCCAGGTGACAGCGCCTCTCCTAAAATTTCGGAACCATGCAGAGTAAGTGTCCGAAAGCCGAATAATGAATGGATATACTTAGCAATTAGAGCATTTCATTTTACTTTCATTTGATAAAAGTAACTATTGAGGATATTCGAGTCGATTTTTTGGTTTTCTATCGTGATACTGCCGTCAGTATCAGTTGCTATATAGCACTTTATTGTCAGCACAGAATGATATAGTGAAATTTTGAGGCTTTAAAATATCATAAGTGTGGTAATTGTACAGTATTGGTATACATACCATATATTAGAGGACTGCATGAATGCATCAAAACGATAAAATCACATACAGTGGGCCACTAAAGTCATAGTACAGCAGGCGATTTTACACTTAAATGCGAATTCCTCTCATATTGTTTAAATTTTTCAAAAACTAATGATGAGGTTTTCTTAAATATATATTTTTAAACAATTAACAAAAATAAAAACAACAATTCATTAACAAGTTTCCTTAAATTCTAAGAAAATGTAAAAAATGGCATTAATTCAGCGCCACAAAAGTCTTTTTTGTCTTGGGTCAAATTTCCACTTTTATCGGACAATGACCCAAAACACACTGCATTGAATACTCGTCGGACGACCATTCCTGGGCTTGTTTTTAACCCAATCTTGGTTTTTTAAACGAGTTATGACCTTTTGCGCTTTTGACCGGGGTCTTGACAAAATTTTTTCAACTTCGGAATACGAATTTCGATCTTTTACGTGTACATTCAATCATATTTTGCGTTATTCAATTGAAAGGAGCTTACGCGTCACATTTGCAGTTAATAAGGCAAATATTGGCAGCGGAAAATTCCCATACGCGCATACGAAAGTAAAGCAAAGCATATGCAAAAAAGTCCCGTTGCAAAAATCAAAACAAACCAGATGCAACAACGTAAATTCGGTATTCCGTCTAAGTGTACTAAGACTTTTGTGGCGCTGAATTAATGCCATTTTTTACAATTTCTTAGAATTTAAGGAAACTTGTTAATGAATTGTTGTTTTTATTTTTGTTAATTGTTTAAAAATATATATTTAAGAAAACCTCATCATTAGTTTTTGAAAAATTTAAACAATATGAGAGGAATTCGCATTTAAGTGTAAAATCGCCTGCTGTACTATGACTTTAGTGGCACACTATACATATTTTTAACACACATTTATGTGAGTATTTGAGTGTGCTTGGGCCTGTATTGTCGACTAAAGTTCCGGAACACCCAAAAATGCTTTTAAAATTGTACAGCAAGCTGAGCGAGAAAGTTTAAACATTTTTTTCTCCAAATTTGGGTGTTTTGCGTGCTTGTTACGCGCACGCAGAGTAAAAAAGAAAATGTATAGCCTTTCGAAGTAAAATAACTAAAGCGTGATTTGTTTAGAGGCTCACAACTTTCACTTGGCAACACTGATTTATCTGGCAAGCCATTTAACAGCTGATTGTTGCTTTTTGTTGAATTTTGACATTTTAAGTCCAACGCTTGCAAATTGTAGAATTGTTTTATTAAAATAATGGTTCCGGTCATCATACCTATTCATAATTCAGAATACATAATCGTCCTTCAAAGCCGCTAATTCAAATAACAAGTAATTGACCACCAAGATCGTGTGATTTAATCACATTGGATTACTTTCTTTGGGTCTATGTAAAATCATTTTGTCCACGTCGATAAAACAGAGACAATTGAACGCTAGCCATGGCGGCCGCTTGTACGAAATCTTATTTAAACATTAATGTCATAAAATGTTCTATCCAATAAAGTCCGTTTCATTGATATAAAAAATTTAATCCTATGTTTTATTATGACTTAAACTTGTGTTGTTAAAAATAGTGTTAATTTTTTCTTGTATGAATTTTATACCCTGTACCGTATGGTACAAAGGATATATTTAGTTTGTGCAAGCCGAAAATGTATGTAACATATAGAAGAAGACGTCGGAAACACCCCAAAGTTACCTAAAATATGATCAAGGTGAATAGAGAAGTCGATATACTCATGTCCGTCTGTCCGTCCGTCTGTCTGTCTGTCTGTCCGTATGATCGTCTAGATCTCAGAGATGGTAAGAGCTAGAGTAACCAAACTTTCACATTAGATCCCATATTATTGTATAGGAGACAAGTTTATTTTATTTTTTTGATATCGGGGATAAATTATATAGCTCCCATGGGGATGTTTGAGACGATCTCGACAAAAAAAAGCGTTTTAGATGAATAATTCATTTGTTTATGAAGATATTGTAAGCAAATTTGGTATTCGAAAGTTTTTTATAGTTCCCAATCACTGTACCAAGTTTGATCGAAATCGGTTGACCATATCATATAGCTCCCATAAGACCGATCGGCCAAAATAACTTTTTTAAAGAAAAATTCGCTATATTTCGTTTTTTAATAAAGATATCGTAACCAGATTTGGCGTTTGGAAATTTTTTAGACCACTTAAGCAATGTGCCAAATTTGAATAATATCGGTTGACTATATCATATAGCTCCCATAGGTCCGATCTTCCAAAAAATCGATTTTTTAACAAAATTTGTTGTGTTTCGTTTGTTTGTTAAGATATTGGGACCAAATTTGACATTCGTGAGTATTTTATAGTTCATAAGCATTGTACTTAATTTAATCCAAATCGTTTGACTAGATCATATAGCTCCCATAGGACCAATCGGTCCAAAAACACGTTTTTTTTACAAAATTCGATGTGTTTTGTTTGTTTGTAAAGATATTTGAAATAAATTTGGCATTCATATCTTTTTTAAGGTATTTAAGCACTGCGTCAAATTTTATTGAAATCGGTTGACTATATCATATAGCTCCCAAAGGAATGATCGGTCAAAAAAAATTTTTTGCTTAAATTGATTATTAAATTTTGCTTAATCTGATTTTGGTTTTTTGTGAAGGAACCGGATTTTATTGCAAGCTAGTGGTACAAGGTATCCCAAAGTCGTTCGCGCCCGACTTTACGTACGCCATTTTTCTCATTACATTTTGGGTGATTGTGATTAGCGGTTCATTCCATATTAACCATATTATGTATGCAATGCGAAAAAGGATACTTCGCTTTTGACTTTCATTCTGTTCAACGGGTTTTGCAGTTATGCTATGTTATATAGTATGTTCTTTAGTTTAAGGCATAACTTTTTAATATTTGTATATTATGAACATAAAAAAATTAAATTAAAAATTTAAAAAACCCCGAACTTAAGTAATTTTCATTTAAAAAGTGAAAAATAATAAAAGAAACTTAATGTTAAAGTACCTAAGAATCTATTAATAATTCTAAAAAAATACGTCGCGTTGGGGGACCGCTCCTAAACTAACAATTTAAATACAAATAGTCTAATTAAGCAACAAAGATTAACTTAAAAACAAAATTAAGAAAATACTTCAAAAACTTTCATAGAATTACTTCAAAAAATTTGCATGTAAGATACGACCGTCAACGACGTCTGCCCTCGCGTGTCCCCCAACGCGACGTATTTTTTTTAAAATTATTAATAATTTCTTAGGTACTTTAACATTAAGTTTCTTTTATTATTTTTCACTTTTTAAATGAAAATTACTTAAGTTCGGGGGTTTTTTAAATTTTTAATTTAATTTTTATGTTATTATATTTCTACGTACCAATATTGGATCCTGCTGAGAGACGAAGCCAATCAAAATTGCTAAATTGAAAAGCCACATAAAGTATATATGCGCGTTACACATCTTGTAGTTGTCTTTGTTGTAAAATCAAGATGAATTGTAGTAAGTAAGTGAGTGTAAGGGCAGGCAAATGCGCTTTGGACATCAATTCGTTTTAATGAATTTGCAATTAATAAAGCTGTCTGTCTGAACATCTCAGACACTACAAAAGTATGGTACTGAAATTTTTCCAAAAGATGCACGTAATAATCTGGCAGATCAAGTTGTTTATAGTTTGCACACAGTCAAATTTCAAATCAAAATATTAAACGGCTAAAAACCATCAGCATCAGTTGGTGAAGCTGATCTTCGACGAACGGACGGACATGGCTGAATTGCTACCGTAGGTTATGATAAGAAATTTTTGTATCTTGATCATGTTCTAGTCATTTCCATAGTAAAAAGTCACACAAAAGCCAAAAATGCAGGCCAATCTTTTATTTCATGAAGCAATATACGAGAAATTTTGAAAAAAAAACTTTTTTTGAAATTAAATAGAAAGTGTCTACTTAAAAGGCAAGATACAGATACACAAACAATACAAAACTTTATTAAAAAAAAAATGCTCACGAACATTTGGTTCCAAAAACGTTCTCCGAGGTTGTATGCAGGCCAGTGTTGGTTGATTTTTTGTTTTTGACGCCAAAAGCTCACCATAGATGACGCTATGAGCAAAAATCAGCTGTTCGTATTTGGCGCCATAAACAAAACTTATGTGCAGCTAATTATTTTGTACGAGATAAATTATGGCGGACTTAACACTAAATAAAATAAAGTATAACATTAATGTGTTTTAAAATACGTCCACACAAAATCATCAACACTAAGCATAGCGCATTAGATATAGGTTCACCAAAATACACCGTCTTTTCTTGGGTTTTTCCTCTTCTTGCCGCTTTTTTTCCTCATCAAACATTTCCGTTGCAATGCAAGTCATTATTATAGCATTGTTTACACAAAATAGCATAAGTAGTAAGCGTTCATTTTTTTAGATTTTATTTCCCGATTTTAAATATTTGCGATTTGTAAACAAAAAGCAGCTGATTATTTCAATTATTTCGATAAATTGCACATATTGTTACTAAACCAACACTGCTCCTTTTATGACCAAAATAAGTCAGTCTTTTTTTTTGCACATTTAAAAAATCTAATCTTGAGAGCTAATTTTTCACGCTCTTAGCTATTGATTTGACATCTCCTGTTTCAATTTCAACTAGGCTAACAATGTAGAAATAATGCTCCTTTTTTTATATTGAAGTATTTAATGTATTTAAAAATTAGTCGCATCGTGTATGGCATCAAAGAAACATAGACGCAGGGCGTAAAAATATCAATAAGGCTTTTAACCTAAATAAAAATAAATGCATACTAAAAGTAGGATAGATTTACAGATGTAGGCATTGAAAAGGAAGGCGTAACAGACCCCGAGTCCTTTATACCAAAATGCTTATCATAAGCATCGATTGAGCCATGTCTGTCCGTCCGTATGAACGCCTACATCTTGTAGACTAGAAGAGCTAGAGACACCAAACCTTACCAGATGGTACACATATTTCCTCAGAAGATGAAGCTTGTTGAATCATGACAATATCTTTCCCCGATCCCCCGCAGTAGATTACCGTTTAATATTTTCATCTGAAATTTAAGAGAGTGACGCGTTATGGCTTCACGCATCTGTGTGCCAAAAACAGAAAACTAAATCGGTCAAATACACCAAAAGTTATAGTCAAAAATTAACAAATTTCACCTCCCCTCGCCAATAAACTGCGTCAATATTTGACTCTACCTAATTATGGTCACAAGTGACCTCAAGTCACAAGTTTTGGTAAGCTGATTCATGAATAATTTTACTTATCTTAAACTTATCCCATATACTTTAAATAGCTTCTTTGATGTAACTTTCGAGTTTCATTACATTTAGGTACCTGATAGGTATAAATATCGAAATTCACCAAAAAAAAATTATTTCCAATTGAAAAGTTCTTAGTATGAATATGCAAAAAAAATCCCCATATTATTGGAGCCACATCTCTTCCAAGTCCATATTTTAAATTTTAACTAAGTAAAAGTAAGAATCATTATTCAAACGCATTTGTTCAAGCAAATGTGTATGATGCACGCATACCATGATCAGTTCTTGTGTAAACTGGACTTTGAAGGATCAGATACAAAATAATCTCAAGCGTGTCGCAATGCTGTGGTCGTCGCTAGAGATCGAAAATGTAGTTTGCTAGCATAAATTCTAAAAAGTTATCTGAGGACCCGGAACTTAGAACATTTGAGGCTCATGACAAAACCCAGTTATGAAAATATCAGACCGAGTGGGCCACACCTTTAGTCAATCCCCCAATGAATACTAATGTGCTCGACTTATTACACCGTGAGGGTTGCCATCACGGCATCCTTAAAATCCGTCATGTAGGATGGATTTTTCAAAAAATTTCGTATGATTTTATCATTACTATATCTGGAAATCAAACGATCTGAGGAGTCTAGGGTCCAATAAAAGATATAATTATTCAGACGATAGGTATCTTGTCTCACATGACATCTTCTACTGTAGCTTATTTCGTCACCGGTTGTAGATGTTGAAAAACAGGTATACTTGTTTAGATGAAAATCCAATGTTTTATTACAGAGTTCTTGTAATCGTAAATATTATTATATAAAAATATTCAGGTGTTTTAGATTTCAATTCCTACAAGAGTGGACTCATTTTGAAAAGTTTGGCTTGCAGCTATCGAAATGAAAAAAATGTTGCTTTGTTTACTTAATAAACGCATTAATGCCACTAAAATTAATTTTGTAATTAATTGAACGAATCAAGGTTAATTTTCATTACATATTTTTATTACAAAAAATGTCTATTAAAATTGTGAGTACATGCAAAACCAAATCGAGTGGAATGAAAGTAGTGTTCTGGATTTAGACAAAACAGAACTTCGAAAAGTTTTGTGTTGTCGTGTTGCACAAGTAAATTCGAAGATAATTTTTATATGTATAGCACTCGACATGAAACGATTCGAAGTCGATTCGAACTCAGTCGAAATCTAGAACACCATTTGTCGGAATGCACTTGTTATGAGTTTTCAAAACGAGTCGAAATCTAGAACAGGACTGATTAACGTGTCCCCCGTGACATGGTATGGAACCTAATCTGAAAGTTTCGTTGATCTAGCTCCTACCATATCTGAGATCTTCATTCGGACGAGAGTACAAAGATATGCAGACTTCTCTAATCACTCTGATCAGAAATTAAGTAACTGTTTTATGGGTGAATTCTTCTTGTATCTGAAATCTAGATATTAAATCAGATGGACTAAGGGACTCAGCTGAATTGCTACCATAGATGATGATACGCATTCTATTAAAAAGGACTTATGATCTACCACGCAATGGAAGTTATATATGTAAATTGGACAAAACTAGCGTATTCTTTACCTTATACCATTTACTTCATTATTTTTTTAATTTGGTGTAATGGTAAAGTGAGTTTCTTTGGGTCGCATCAAGAAATCGATAGAGATAATATTATTTTCTTATCAACTAAGCTTTTCATAATTAAGCCGTAACTTCACAGAAAATTTAAAATTAAATGCATTGAAGAAAATCATCTATCTGGCAACCCTCATCAACTCAAAATTACTTTTCCCCAAAACCCGTAACTCGGATGAGTTTTTACTATTTACTCCGAAACTTTACGATAAAGAAACTTAACAGTTTCCTTTTATATTGGCCGTACGTGAATTTTATATAAATTTGATGGGAACTTCGAGTGTTATAGCCAAAAAAGCGTAATGCTCACTTTATAACTTTTATACAGTTCATTTTCGGCTGATGACGCATGCAATGCCCCATATACAAAAATTGAGTCTTGGTAAATCCGCAGGACTATATGAGACTTAAAACTATTTTATCATAAATATTATTTGTAAAATGCTCAATACAGTATTTTTGGGTAAAATTTAAAAAAATTTTCTTAAATACGGATAAGTTATTAGGAATCAAGCCTTGGTGCTCAAGTGAATTCAAGTATTTTATAATAAGCTTTTTGGCAAACTTACGTCTTGTGTTTTAAGCCAACCCCGATGTCAACCATGTCGCATGTACTCAGTATGGGCTTAGGGTGAGGTATATGGGAGCCTTTGGGGTTCCTACATATTTTTTATCAATGCCACTAAAATCAAAATCTACATAAATTAAGTTAGGTTGAAGCTGTCGGTGGCTTAAACCAGTCACTTACTGTCCCGTTGTGTTTTCCTTGGGAACAAAACTTAGAAGATGCCCAGCCTGTTGCAACGATGTAACCTGTAGTCTTCCTCGGGCATTATTGAGGAAATAGTTTCCGAAAAAGTTTTTCCTGCGTCTACTTAGAGCTTCGCAGAAACAGAAGAAGTTCTACTGAACTTAACAACCTTAAGGTAATATTTGTAAAAATAAAAATGGGATACAGTCGAGGCAGTGCCTTACTGTACTTTTTTTTCCAAAAAAGAAATATTTTTCTTCATATTCCTTCAAAGAACTTTCTAATTGCAAAATGTATTTTATTTCTGGTGCAGTACGGCATTTATATCTTTAAGTATGGACATGTCTACCGATTTTGATGAAAATTATGTCATGATTCGTAAATGCTAAATTTTTTGAATTAATGCCAGCAAAACAGAATTTCCGGCCACTACATACAGTGCAAACAAAAAAATGGGCTAATTATACACTGTACCGTATGGTGCAAAGGGTATATTACGATCAGAAATCTCGGATCCGGGCACCTATAAATTTTTCTTAATTCATGAAAATACGTATAATTGCTGAAAAGTATGATTAACATAAGAAAACTGAAAGGATTTCTAAGAGAATTGATGATTTGATAAAATCATAATAATACATTTCATAAAACTCCAATGCAGGTCTAAAAAAAACGCAACTCAAAGAAGTTTGAATTTTGTATTAACTAAGTTAGCGTTACATATGTTTTACAATAACCGTGAAGATGCTTAGAATTTCGCCTTCCGTGCTTTACCTGAGGCGAACGCTTTAATAATATCATCAAAGTCGAGTTTCCTTGCTAACTCAGATTCAAAATACAAAGTTGCCGCCAATCCTGAGACTCGATTCTGAGTTAAACAAGAACGAAGATAGTTTTTTATTCTTGATAATACACTGAACGATCTTTCGGCGCTGGGAACTGATACAGGCAAAATGCAGAAATCGTAAAGAAACAATTTTTGAATTACGAGAAAGCATTATACTCTATTTTCTATAGGCAAAAAAGTTAAGGGCCATATAGCGTCTCTCCCCTAATCAATCAGTTACATATAAAATATCTTAATTGAAGCTCCATAACATACACTTTTGTATCACCATAATCATTGCACATTGGGAAAGAAAGCAAAATTTTTGGCATAAATTCGAAAAATAAAGTTACAGACATGAAATTTGGTTTAGTTGATTGTAACGACACATATAAGAACTTACATAAATTTCAGACTGATCCGACCACTCCCACCGCTCATATAAGTTTAATTTTTGCTAGTTGCGATTTTTTTTTCTAATGTACCATTAATGACGCGATTTAAAAAAAATAGCTTAGAACATAGTTTTATTTACGCCAATTTATATTTAAGCTTACAATTTATACAAACAATTCTAATTAAACAAGATGTAATCAATTTTTAACAGTCGTTTTCTGTATACAATTCAGACGAAATGAGATTTTCATTTTCGTCTTCAGAATGGTCTGTGTCATCATCTATTGAAGTGTTACAAATATCATTGTCACTGTGATTATCCGTAACATTATTATTATTTAAGATATTATTATCACAATTATTTTAAAAGCTTTGCGGTTCTAAAAGATCAATTACAGCTGCCGATAATGGTTTTTTTTTGCTTTGAGCCAATCTTTTGTTTATAAATAATCTTGATGCAATAGGATCGGAGGTATCCATTGCTCACTGAAACACATCAGTCATGTTATTTATTCTAGTGCTTTTTCGAACATGTGATAGCCTGTCCCTTGTGTAATATTTGTTGCGTGCTTCTGACGCAGTTTCTCCAAGACAGCCTATTGGCAATACTGATGTTTCTATTATTTGGTAGCCGTGTATCAAAACTTTATGTACAGTTGCCGACATCGGAAACCACTGATATATGGACATATGCATACAGTTTTCTGGCAATACTCTTTGAATTTATGCACATTAATTGGAAGTTGACATGAAATAGCAATTAAAATATTGTAGAAGCATTCTATTAAATTTACATCAAGCCCTAAGATTTCTGCAAATAGTTTTAAATTTGAAAATGCTTCCTTGTTGTATTGCCGTCATTGGTGTTTCCACCCCCGTTCTGTTTTGGCCTATCCACATGTAATCCCATATCCTGCAACATCCGTTTTTGAACATTTCGTTTATTAATCATAATTTTCATTTCTCAAGTCCAATCAGTTATGAAATTTTGAGTACAGACTCAAAAGAATCGAATCCACGCATGCAGCGGACTTATGCCGTATTCTAAGGTTCCTGATCTCGGTTTAAATTTTTGAGAACAAATGTCACTTTCTATAAAATCCTTGAGACTAGCTCCACATATTGGACACAATTGTGAAGATTTTGTGTCTGTCAAAATGTTTAAAACTTTTCCGTCTATTAATGTCATATAGAGTTCATATGCCACCGTAACATTCCTCTCATTTAAAACAGTACAGACATAAGGTGATATGTATTCTCGTATTTGTTCATCTTTTCTTTAAGAATATGCTCTTTAGTCTCCTTAACAAATTCGAGTTTAAGGGACCTGTAAAATCTTACACACTGAGGATAACGATTTAACCACAAAATATTTCCAAGAGAATCTATTATTTTTAGTGGTATTATAGTGGTGGCGAATACAGATTGATCGGAAACAAATGTCTCGCAGTCAGAAAATTTCTGTTTATGCATACTTTGACCAGTAGATCCATCGAACCCATAACTTGCAATTAGCTTCAGAAACTGTTTAAACACGTCTTCCTGCAATTGAATTATGCGGCAACATGTGTGATGCAATAGGTGTTGCAAACTGACTTGTGCGATTGTGTCGGTTACCATAATTCCCAAAGGCCTACATTAGGATTTGGCTTCTCTTACTCTATTGTAACTGGGATATAATATAGATCGGCTTTTGTGAAGTTCCCGCATGTTGCAATATTGGCTTTTTGTAAAGGAGTTTTCGAGCAAAAACGCTAAAGCGTTTAGGGCTCAGAAACAAAAAGGGTTTTCCTTACTCGATTTGAGTCATTTGAAGCAAGCAAAGTTTTTCGCAACATTAAAGCCGTGTCTTTTTCGTTAGATTTTTTGGCCGAAACTGCAGCAGCGTTCACGAGAAGTGATGAGATGCTAACTTTCTCTTTAAACGAGGTCCAGCTTCGCTATATTCCATCGGTGGACGGCCTATTGTGATTGGAAATGACTTTGTAGACTTGGTTGAAAATGTGCAACCTAAGCTATCTAATGAAAAAATCATTTTTGTCGATAGCCACTTCGAATATTTTTTCTTAAAAGTTCCCAAATTTCTGCCGAATTTTTGCAATATTAATAACAAAGCTTTTTATTTTTGCATTAATTTCATCTGGTTTCTCTGTGCTTAAGTTGTAGTTTTGAAGTTGCTCAAATATCCAGCGCGAAACATCGGACGCCTTTCGACTATTGTCATTTCAGACATTGAGCAGCGTTGCATAGCGGAACTCAACCTAAGCTACAAAATATATCTGCATACTGTTGCAGAAAGTTAGTTTTTGTTCCATAATAAACGGGGAAGTTGGTAAAGTTTATATAACATATTAACAAATATAGTAAACACCTTTTTTACTAAACATTCTACATACCAGTGCCTTTAATTTCCATTATTAATATAAACTTATTATTGACAATTATTAAATATAAAAGCTCGCAAAGTTAACAGAAACTTTCGCGCCGTTTTTTATGCAACGCGCAGCTGATCGAACATGTATTTTTGAAGGGCTGCCAAAACTTCAGGGTTGCAATAAAATCAATAATATTTGTGAATTTTTTATAACTAGAGTATGCACAAAAAAATGGCAATGTTTAAAAACGATTTTGTTTCTATGAATTTTTTGACTTTATGCCAAAAAATCGGCTTTCTGGCCCAATGTGCATTGCAATTATACATAATAACATCAAACAAAAAAGTATGTTATGGAGCTCTGGTAGAATGAAAATTTACTATATATTTTTAAGCAAAAAACTTCCCGAATGACTCTCGAGTCCGGGCCACTTCGAGAGCTCCGGGCCCGGGAGAATAATAAGTTTAAGATGGATCATTTATTTTTATAAAGTTTATAAAGATATCGTAACCAAATATGGCACTCAGTAGTTTTTTATAGTTCCCAAGGATTGTACCAAATTTGATGAAAATCTGTTGACTATATTATATAGCTCCCATAGAACAAAAATAATTTTATTGCAAGCTACTGGTACAGGGTATCCCAAAGTCCTCTTATAAAATCTCGAAATAATTGGTTTACGCGTATATAGGGGCGGTGTCGTATATAAATGTATTCTCGATAACTCACCATCCTTTGAGTTTATTATTACTTTTAATCATAGCTTTAAAAATTCTTAAATCAAATTTTATGTTGGACTAAGAAGCTTTAGGTTAGGTTAGGTTACACTGGCCGGCCACAACAGAGTGCAGCCTAGCATAGACCTTTTGGTCCTTAGCTGTGCCAGATTTGAGGTTATTACGCAAAGTGATGGTCAGTTAAAAATTTGACTTTTTTAGCGAAATTAAGAAGCTTTAAGTCATCTGAAATTATTTTTCCACTATTTTTATTTTGAGATTAATAACAATATTTATTTTCAGTTCTTGAAAATTTCCTTTGTGGATCGATGAACCCGTCACTCCAGTCAAATAGTCTGAAATCGAATCAAAATTAAGCTGTTATTATTATATTATTAGTAGACAATAGTATTATTAATTATATTCATCCTCCATTAAAGCACTAGCTCTTACCATCTCTTAGATCTAAGCGTTCATACAGACAGATGGGCAGACGGACATGGGTATATCGACACCTATAGTCACCCTAATCGTACTTAAAGTATCTTTGGAGGTGTCCGTCGTCGCCTTTTGTATATTATATTCAATTTTGGCTTTGACCTTTGAAACTTTGCACAAAAGATGACAATTGCAGTGGTAACACTCGGCACTGAAGGTTTTTTTTTAAACGGTCTGTTATAAACGGCTGACGTGCAATATCCCAGACTACCTTACTAACTATTTAACTCAAAAATATTTTAGATGGTAGAGATTTCAATAGAAATACAACCAAACAGGATGTGGCAGCTCAGTGCTACTGATAACTGAAAACCAAGGCTTCATATGTTCAATTTAAGCTTTGCCTCTTTACAATATGGTTCGTTTAACAATTAAACTAATTACTGTATTACGTACGTGCATTATGGGCCGCTTATAGTTTACATAATCATCATCTAAGTGCAAAATTGGAGAGAAAGTCAAAGAGTTCGTTTGAAAATTGTTTTAAGGTCAATACATCAATGAAATGGTCACTCAGCCGAAAAAAATGGCGCTGTAAGTGAGTGAGTTGAAGATGATCCGAATATGTCCGTTAAACGACGCTCACGACAGCATTCAGGCCTTACTACACGCTTGGGCATAATTTTATATCTGATCCTTAAAAGTTCTAACTTAAGAACTGAAAAAGAATGATCATGGTATGCCGATTGGGTGCTTAAACAAATGCGTTTCAATGGTGATGGCAATGGGACTTATTTACTTAAAATGTAAAATATGGACCTGGAAGAGATGTGGTTCCCTCAAGACGATGTTACGAGCCACATAGCACGATCCGTTTTGGCTTTATTGCTTGTGCTGCCCTTGGTATAGTAAGGGGCGGATCCAGAGGAAAATTTTGGGGGGTGTCAATTCGTTTTAATGCTTTATTGGAAAAAATTGTATTCTTTGTGTTAGTGTGAACATAAGTTTCATACGTTTCATTGATACGATGTTTGCCCATTTTAGAGAATCTTTCTAAAACTTCTTCTGATGTAACTTCAATGTCATAATTTACATGGAAAGGAGCTAGCCCGTTTAGTCTCTTCTAGCCAAGTTTTGATGCGACGAAATGAATGTTGAAATAATCTAAGCTGAATGAAACGAAATTTCCTTCTTACATGAAATTTTATAAATGGGGTTGCATTTTACGTAATTTTTTCAATGTTAATAAAACTTGCGAAAGTTTTATAGAGCTCCATACAATTCAATCTAAATTATAACGAATTTTCAAAAATTCGTCGAATTTAGTAAAAAAAAAAAAAAAAGTTAAGACGACTAGAATTCGAAAAAAATTAGTAAAGTCTGAATTATGAAAATTTCCGAACTATAAAAAATTTCGAGTTCGACGTGAATTTCATATAAATCATTCGTATTTCATAAAAATGCATGTCTTTTCTCATGTTTTCGAAATTTTCATTTTCTCAAAATTTCCTGATGGGTTGAAAGTTTCGGTTTATTTGAACTTTCTGCATGATCTTCCAAAACTACACTTAATAAGTCAAAAACACACTCAATATTTTTGAAACTTAATTAACTTAATAATTTTCCGAAATGAAATTCTATTTTTCAAAGAACAATCAAAATGAATGGTCTAAAATGTCAAAAAATAGTGCAAATGGACTCATAATAATGCGCCCACAAAAACAAATGAAGATCGCTTGTCTGATTATTTTTTTTTCCTAGAAACCTTTTGGGAAGGAACTCTACCCCGGTTTCCCCCGTAGATCCGCCACTGGGTATAGTATAGTTAGAGAAGCGACGTCCTAGTAGCACTCTCTCTGAAACAGTTTGCATTGTAAGAACATGATGTAATAACAAAAGGTGACGCATGGTAAATAGCACTCTCTTGAGCACTCTCTTTTTGTTATTGTGTTTCTTTTTTACATACTGTGAACTGGCTAGCACAAATGTTTTTGTAAAAAAACAAAAAAATCTTAAATTTTAACCGATTTTGACGAAAATCAAAAGTGACGTTAAATGAGTTGTTTAAAAGTATATGGAATAAGTTTCAACTGCATACATATTGTGAGGGTTATTGGAGAAATCGCATATATATGTAAACCGTTTTACAAAACCATAAATGCGCATTATGAAATTGCCTTTTTAATACAACGTTTGAAAGGTAGTATACCCTTTACTTGAATATATTATATGTAAAAAAAAAGGATTATTCTCAAATTTTACTGAAAACAAAAATGAAATATAATAAATATTTAATTATTTTGACCAGTTTAATTTTCTTAACTTGTGCGATCATTTCGGTTTTTCTTACTCTAAATAGATGTTGAATTATGCCAATGGCGAGTACATAAACCAACTCATACACTTGGTAACAAAGCTAAAGAATTCATGTTACCATCGTCGAGTAACCATGGCCACGGTTCTAATTTCTACCACTTCTGGTCCTAAGCCTGCTATGCTCTACCATGCCACACCTTTCTTACGTTCAGATGTTTCCATCGTCAAACAAATGCGGCATTTATAGCACCTTATAATCAACAGAATGCCGTCTGGACACGTCGTGTTGGCTAATCAACTTGCCACAAACGGGTTTTGCGTGCCACCAATTTTCAGCATTTTAAGGTGGAGTCCTCCAATGCAACGCTTTGATTGGCCAGTCCTTTTTATGGCCAGTGGTGTGCGTGTTACACATCGTCTGCCCCTTCTGATATCCATTGAAGTTGCACATAAATTTTGTTGCATGTTTAAATTGTTGTATGGGCGACCATTCCAGCTGGCCTATGCAATAACGTATCTCAATTAATGTATATAGCAGTAATTTAATTTTGGCTTTGCAAGATTCTACGCCATTTCCATCAGAGTTGGATACTAATTTACTGATTTGGTGACTTATTGTGTTTAGCTTTATTGTAATTTATTAATGTATAGTAGCTGAAGAACGAAAACACATTTATTAATTAATATTCTTCGATTTATATACTGAAAACTTGGTTCAGTCGTTACCCATTATCAGAAAGTAATACAAATGTAATGGAAATGTATGAAATGTATTGATATGTTGTACTTCTTTTTTCGAAAAAATCCCAGAAGTTAGTCGATTGACCCTCCACTCGGTATCAACAACTTTTTTTGTTAGATATAGTAATTAATTTTAAATGATGATAGCACTTAATATGATAATTAATTTGTAACTCTACGATTAATCTAAAAATTTCACAATTTTAATGCAAAACAAATTATGTTAAATACTACACATTCAGATTATTTTAAAACATGGTCGATTTGCAAAGGTAATTAATAATAAGTAGCCATTACTTGAAGGCAACATAGTACGAGTATAATAAAAACTGAAAAATACGAGGCAGCGGAGTTGGCGCCAACTTGTATATCACGTATACGACTACTGACAAATTGCACAAGAGTTCTCCGTGCTTAATTGGGCGGTTCCAACACACTCACACAGCCATGTATGTATATACATATACATATATATATATATATATATATATATATATGATAAGCAAACATTAATATGGCTACAATATGACTGTCCCCACCTAAACAACGATAGACGGGGGAACGGAACGAGTTATTCACACGAACAAATGAGGAGAGCGAACGCAAAAACGGCAACACCCACTTCCAATCCGATAGGCACGTCGTATTGTCTGTATGCATTTGTATGTGTGTGTGTGCGTGTGTGTATGTGTGGAATATTAATACACATACTACTACTACTGGGGGAATGATTATAGAGCGACGCAACTTGAAAACTGAAACCCGTTTGTTTGCCGACAGCGTAAGGCGCAAACGGCAGTCGATAGTCGCTCTTACAACCTACGTCCAACCGGAAGCGAAAAACTCGTTCGCTCGTTCACTCGCTCGCTCGTTTGTCTCATTCGCTTGTTGTTTCGAGGGAACAGTGCTCCCAGTTCCAATTAGAAAAGGAAGCATTGAACAAGGGCGCTTTTCTTAAAGAACAACCTTTGACTTATTCTTGAGGTTGATATGGTTCCTTAAATTTAGTTTGTCACTCGGTGTGCGTAATTTGACATGCGGAAAGTATTTCGAAAATAGGAACCTAAGTCCGCGTAAAACTATTTATAATTTTCAAGTGCAATGTGATGGAGCAAAATAATTTGTTGATCCAAAATAAAAATAATAATATTTACTACAATTTTGATATATTGAAAAAAGGATATATTCAAATTTTGTGTGTTTTAAAAGTTGTCTTCTTGGCGGTCGCTCAGTGTTAGTGTTTATTTTGCTTATTGTCTTAATAAATGTCTTTTATAAATATAAACTAAATTCATTTTTTCATGATACGGAGTTAATCGGCTTATATAGGTAATTATTATGTACATTCAATACCTAATTGTTAATGATAGAGATAGAGAGACAGTGCTGAAACCATTATATCATATACTATATTCGATTAAATACATATGCATGCTTCATTTTAAAATCATCCATTCCATGTGCGTTTTTATGTATGTATGTATAATACATATATTGATTTTTTTGATAATCTTAAAACAACAAAACAAATGTTTTCATTTCAAATTCCGGCAATAAATGTTAAAATATTACGGTGTACAGTTTATATTCAAGATCTACCTAGATCATGGCACGACGCCTCTCGCCTGATATAAAGTAAAGAAAATTACAATGTGAATTTGGAGCCTTTATGAACTTCTTAATTGGCGATACTTTTCAATTGGTGAGTATAATTAAGCATCCCAAGGGTCTTGCGTTTCCAGACCAAAGATCAAATCCAAAAATTTTAGCCTTCTTTTACAATTAAACATCTGCGATGTATTTCATTTGTTTATTTCTAAACCTGTTTGGATATACATACATATGTACAATTCAAATAGAAAAGATGTTTATGTGTTAGGGTAGACTTTACAACCTTTTAACCTAGGAGTAAAAACATCAGACGGAATATGCGATATGTTAATACGGGGAGGGCGGATTGATAAGAGAGTGACTTTTTTGCAACACTGTTTCAATCAATTTCAATTGTAGAAACTAATGCCGAACGTTCAGGGTAGTCAACCAAGACATTGTCGATTAAATCCATGAAATAATGCAAGATAGTCGGAGATTAAAAGTGAATTAGGTGTTTTAGATTGCAGGAATCTCAAATGAGCGGATAAAATTTCATAAATTGGGTATCAAATTAATGTCCCATCCATCATACTCTGTAGATTCGAAACATAGCGTATACTTTCTATTTGCAAGAAAATGTCTGGGGTGGATACTGATTTGAGTCGATTACTAATGCTAATAAGTACTTACTTACTTTTCCTCAAACCATTTCGCGACATATTATATTATTACGAGTTTTTGGCCATCTGAAAAGCTTAGCATTAAAATATGAAAAAAATAAAAAGCTTAATTGGCCCTGCCCTTTAAAAGATACCGCCTCGAATTTACTACATTATTTTAAAGTGTACAAAATAAGTTTTGGAATCCATACTCATTTCTTTATGGCTTATGGTTTTCATAAAAAACCAAAAATCACACTTTTGTATGGAAACCTATTTTACTAGAATCAGTAATAATTATTTGTTTATTGGGCTCACATAACAAAATTTGGAGATTCTACCTTGTATACTAATCCACCTGTAACTGTAATTGATGTGTATTTTTCAGAGTTTACACCTGATCTTTGTAGTAAAAGTGTGTGCCACATGCCCATTATCGACTTTTCGATATGGGATACCCTGTACCACTAGCTGCGGTATATTGCTTAAAAAGACCAAAAGACATTTGATTGCCAAATTGGGTTCCTTTATAACGTAAAACAGATGAATTTTTAAGCAAAAATGTTTTTTGACCGATCGTTCCCATTGCAGCCATACGATATAGTCCGATTTTGATCAAATTTAGCACAGTGCGTGGGTACTCTTAAAAGATCTGAATGCCAAATTTGACTCTATATGACTTCTCTAGTCTGATACTTTACGTAACTTTGGGGGATCTCCGACGACTCCTTCTGTAAGTAACATATGTTATATTGTCGGCTTGCATAAACTTAATATAGCTTTTTACCATACAGTACAGGCTATAATAATCATAGGCACCTGGTTCTCTATGAAGCTGCTTCTGAGCATTCCGTCTTTTTAGTTTTAAATTGCATTAAATTCAGAATAATTTTTTCAAGTTTTAAGGGTTTGATGGAAAACATTTTAACTATTTAAGGCTTAAGAACCGTCGGTACTTTGAGTTTTTGTTTTAATATTTAATATATATTTTAATTTTTTGTTAAAACTATCTAAAGCGACAATTTGCTTTTTGATTTTAGCTTATAGATATTTTTTGGGTTTGAATTTTGTTTTAAATAAAACACACGTCAGAGTCAAGAGCTAGGAAACCTAGAAATAAAAACTACTACGTTGCCGGCGTAAAAGTAGGACCCATCAAATAGGGCACTTAAAGACGGCGCCAGCAGTCTAGCAAACACGACAAGACACTTCCTATCCAACAATGAGCTACCCTGCTGGTGATTCTAAATCATGGCATAACTAACAGGTACTGGCAACCTGGCATGTAAGGTTGGCGATGCATGAAAATGGCAAGGTACAATAAAGTCATTACTTTAAAATGTTTGTCTGCTCCGGTCATAAAAAAAAGACCGAAAATGTTACCTACAGAAATCGTGTGTGAAGTGCGCTGCATCGAAACATTCGCAAAAGTTCGATATTATTTAAACGCACTTTCATTTATGACACTTTTATGAGGCTGCGAGTATTAAAAGTAAAATGGTAATATAAATAACTATAAAGAATGTGGTTTGAATCTTTGGCTAAGATCATGGCAAGATTTGTCTTTGATTTACACGCGTACACAAAGCGCGTGCATGTATACATACATACAGTGGCACAGAATGTTCAACACAAACGTAGAACAAAAATGCATTTGTATATTTTGCCGACCACTGCTATACATACATTATTTGTACATGTAATATGTTGCAGTACATACTAAAGTTTTGTTTTTCTAAAGTTCGTATGTTTTACCAAGGAAGTTACAGTCGTTCTATATTCTTTGGTTTTACGGACTTGAGATCCGCATAGCTATCGTTTTTGATTAAGTTCCTAATAGTTTCGTCCGTTAGGTTGTTTCATGTCCGCTCGATGGTCCACTGGGAACCAGCTATCCGAAACAATAATGCCAAAAATTGACTGACAGATTTGAAAAAAGTTGTCAAAATAAGCTAAAAATCAAAATAAATATCCTAAGAAAAGGCTAAACTTAAGGGGCTGTATATAATAATTTGATATGGAATAAATAAAATATTTTAAAGAATTTGTATACCCTGTAACGTATGGTGCATACGGCATATTAAGTTTTTGCAAGCTGAAAATGTAGTTGTAGGTGGAGGTGGAGGTGGAGAACTATCGATAGTCGGCGCCATCGATAGTGGACGATAGTAATTTCACAACCATCGATAGTTGACGATAGTACTAGCGATAGTCGACGATAGTCCCGTTCACAATAATATGCATATTTGGTTGTAATTTTAAAGTTTGTTTAATTTTTAAACATGAAAATTCATATACGATATTAATGTTTTATGATCCAAAAGTTTTGGTTCAAGAATTAAAGAATTTTCACATTTTCTTCCTTGAGCCTGGTTTGCCTCTCCGAAACAATTAGGCGAAGCTTCAGAATGCATTGACGAACTACAATCGCCGCTTGTCGATGTGGTATTGTCAGTATCCGCCGAAATACCTGCAGCTGGAGTGCTGGAATCTGGGGCATGATTTTCCAAGCCAGGGTGTAATCTTTTCAGATGATCGTGCAAATTTGAAATATTTCCGCTGGTTTTGTACTCCTTTCCACAGTTAATGCACTTTGCCAATTTTTTGTCATCTGACGTTTTATAGTATTTCCATACTTGTGAGATTTTAGTTTTCTTTTTTTGTGTTTGTCTCTTGGTCGCCAAATCATTCTCCGAGTCCGTGCTGCTGCAATCGTATGCCTGCGTTTCAGCCCTCGACACACTGAAAGTGAAAGAGTCCCGACGTTTACCTTAAATTCGTCACATAGTCAAAATATTTCATAGCTACAATATGAGCTCGGTAATCGCAACCCTCGATACACGCAATTCCTCGATTTTTTCAACACTGAGAAATATAGCATTGTCACCTTTTTTCCTATTTCTGAAAGAGCTTCGTGAGACGAGTTATATATTTTTCCTCGGTGGTTGCAACCTCCTCAATGAGTGAAATTACCTAGATTTCTATTAGTTGCGGTTACCGACTTCATACTGTACTTTAAAAGTAAGCATTATACCTCTTTGAAGAAAGCGATCCATTTCTTTTTATTGAGGTATCACTGTTTTAATCAATTTTTTCACAAATATTTTTTAGCAGACGCCACAAATAAACTTTTTGGTGATGTGAAAACATTCGGAGAACTATCGATAGCACTATCGGCACAATCGTTAATGTCTGGCTGCAATCGATGGCAGCTCGATAGTGCTCAACCATCGATAGTGCCGATAGTACTATCGATAGTTCTCTACCTCTAGTTGTAGGAGCCAGTTAACAAACATTGTCATAATCGATTCAGTATATTTCAGTATATATAACTCCAATAGGACCAATCGGTCCAAAAAACTTTTTTTTATATAAAATTCTTTGTGTTTTGTTTGTTTGTGAAGATATTGGAACTAAATTGTGTATTCAGAAGCTTTTCAGAGTACATAAGCACTGTATCAACTTTGATCGGTTGACTATACCTTATAGCTCCCATAGGAACGTACGATGAAAAAAACATTTTTGTTCAAAAATTCTGTGGTTTTTGGTTGCTTATGAAGGAACCTAATTTGGCAATCAAATGTCTTTTTATGTTTTTATGCAATGTACCGGATTTTATTGAAAGCTAGTGGTACAGGGTATCCCAAAGTCGTTCGCCCCCGACTTAAACGTACTCCATTATAAGCTCCCATAGGGTTGTTACGACCCAAAAAAAAAAAAAATCAAAAGTCTTAGATGGATAATTCTTTTGTTTATGAAGACATCGTAATCAAATTGTGCATTCGCAAGTTTTTTAGAGTTCCTAAGCACTGTACCAAATTTGCTCAGATCTGTTAACTACAATATATATACATATATATATATATACATAACGAAATTCGTTGTGTTTGGTTTGTTTGTAAAGATATTTAAACCAAATTAGGCATTCAGTAGTTTTTTAGTATTCAAGTACCAAATTTGATCAAAATTGGTTGTCTCCAGTAGGAACGATCGGTCAAAAAACATTTTTGTTTCCAAAATTCGTCTCTTTTTGGTTGGTTATGAAGTTATCGTAACCTAATTTGGCGATTAAATGTCTTTTTCGTACGCTATCTGTTTTTCTAAATTCTTAGCGAAGGTAAGATGGTTTAAAGAAGTTTTTTTTCCAATTTTCATTGCTTTAACTGGAGTCAAACACAAAATAACTTTTTAAGCTCTCATACGTTCATATCGATGATTTTTTTGCACATAGAACATATTTGATGGAAAAGACACTAATTTTGCATAGTAAGTAAATACTTTGAAATACTTTTGAAATCAAAATAGGGAAATCTGAAACTTGACTGCTTATTTTAAAATTTTATTTAGCTTACCCTTGGTTGCCTTACCAACTCCTTAAGAAAAGTCTCAACTCTCCCAAATTTCTTGAGCTTGCTGCTAAAAAAAAGTGTAACCAATTGGATGGGGAAAGAACGTCAATTTAGATATCCAGAGGTAGTATTATTGTATTTTACTAAATATCGTATATATTATTGTATCGTATTATTGTATGATATATTTAAGCTAATAAATAAATAAAAATAAGTATTTAAAGCTAAAACAAGATTAATGCAATTTAAAAGATCAAATCAGATATATTGCTTAAGAACTTAAAATATATGTACTTGGTTAATTTGTCAACCCATTTTTAAAAAATTTGGTACATTGCTGGAGAACTCTCGAAAAGCACCAAGCAGAAAAGGGCTCCCAAATGAAAAAGGCTTAAAAAAATAAGATTTAAAAATCTGCAAAATAAATAAATAAAAAAAAAGTTTAGTGTTTTTCGAAGCTATTTTTTATAACCATCAGTATCAATAAACTAAACTTGTCTCCTATAGTATAATTGGGGATCTCATCTGAAAGTATGGTTGCTCCAGCTCTTGCCATCTCTAAGATCTAGGCCTTCATACCGGCAAACGGACGGACATGGGTATATCGACTTATCTTACTTTGGGTAACTTTGGGTAACTTTGGATGTCGACGTCTCCTTTTGTGTTTTATATACATATATAGTATATTAAGCTGGCCAAATTGAATGTTATGTTATGTGTTACAGGGTATACAAATGGTAGATAGTAAGTAATTTATAACCATTTTAATTTTGAAACATTTTATATCTAACTATGAAAAATTTACACTGGTGCAAAACAAAATGCACGGAATTTATATTTTATAGGAATATAGAGTTAGTAGCTTCTATTCATGAGTAAAACAGAGGAAAAATGTAATTTGCTTTTTAACCGACATAACAATATACAGAATGACATAATCTCCGCTAATTTTTAATCTTAGCGGAAGCTGCAGTTATGAAAACTATATATTATTTTAAAGTAAAGCTTAATTTTTATGCTTGATAAGTAACTATGGTGAAAGTGGAAAACAATGATAACGAAATAAAGCTTTTGGTTGTGATAATTTTGATTTTTTTGGGTAAACCATAATAAATTGTAACTGTTCCTGCATATTCTTTCTAAGAACTTTCCAATTGGAATATTTTTTTTATTTGGTGCAAAATTATATTTACCATTAAAAGTTCCGTAAATTTTAAATGATTTGATGACAATTTTAAATGATTTGAGGGGCCGCATCGATAAAATTTGGATGCATTTGTTCATTAGAGACATTAGAATAGGCTTTCCAAAACTTGCGATTCTAGATCACTTGTTACAATAACAAATGTATGTTACGGGCAGAAGGAGGCTTGGAAGTCCACGTAAAGCGTATATATTGTTGACCAGCGCTATCACACCTTGCTTCAAATTTCCAAGAGGAACGTATTTACACTCTTTAAGATTTAAATCGCTTATTCGTGCAATGGATGGGCTTTCATCACAAATCATGTTCAGCGATAAAGCCCTTTTCCACGTCTCTGGTTACGCCAGCAAGCAAAGCTGCCGCAAAACCAACGGAGTATCACGAGATGCACTTAATCCATAAAAATCCACTTTTTGGGCCGAATTTCTTTGAAAAAGATGCCGGCCAGGTGGTTACCACCATCTCCGATCGCTCAAAGCCATGATAACTAATATTTTTTGTGGCCCAAAAATGAGGCTATGGATGCGAACGGGCTTTGGTTGCTGGAAGGTTTTCATGTCATTTAATGGGTTGCTTATTGTGGATTTGTTCAGACCAAATCTTTTACCATTTTTAAGGCGGTCTCAAATTATAATTTAAGTTTCCAATGAAAAACGTTAAGAGTTGTAGAGAGATTTTATAAAAAAACCTTTTTTATAAAACCGATATGGGAAATTTGGTCATGATATCTTTATAATCAAAAGCATTATCCATCAAAAAACTTTTTGTTTTTTTAGACGTTCATCCAGACGGTCAAACGGACATGGGTATATCGACTTCTCTGGGTACCCTGATCATAGTTTGGGTAACTTCGGAGGTTCTCCGACGTCTCCTTCTGTATTTTACATGCATCTTTGGCATGCATGCATGCATAAAAAGTTATGAAAGAAAAAAATTTTGTTAATCGGCAATAATCGTGCAACTTAGTATTCGACAAAAGCAGAAGTCGTTTTTGACATCATCTGGAAAAATTAAGAAGCGATTAGCTTGAAACTAAAATGGAATATTGTGGCTCGTTATTAAAATTTTAAAATGTATACACTAGTTTTTATTTTACAAACTGAAAACTGATTAAGTTCTCGACAAATTCATACCCCACATTTTTGGTACGAATGGTATGGTAAGCCAAGAATGTATGTAATATACGCTAAATTAAGCATTCCGAAACTCCCAAGCACTTTAACGAAATTGATGAAAATCAATTGATTGGTGACTCACGTGGTCACGGTTAATTAGATTAGCTATTCGAAAAAGTTCGGTTACAAATTGTCGTTAGATATCTCTTAAATTGAATATATGTGGTAATATAATTTGGAAGTAGCCAAGGTATAGCTTGTTTGAAAGGTGACATTTCACTGTTCTGTGAAAATTTAGAGCATTTTTGTCATATTTTTCTTTTCTATTATAAAAAGGTAAGAATGCGTCGTAGGCAGCTGAAAAAATTTGTGAAGTTTACGGAGACGATGCTGTAACTATAAAAACAGCAACTTTGTGATTTGCTCGCTTTCAGTCTGATAATTTTGATGTTAAAGATGCATCTCGCTTTGGTCGACCATTCACTGAAAAAGTTGACTCAGAACGAACTATGTAGACAATCATCACAAAACAGTTATCAACTATTCGAATCGAATGATTACGGGCGATGAAAAGTGGATCAATACGACAATAATATGCGGAAAAGATCATGGTCGAAGCAAGATGAAGCTTCGCAAACGGTAGCAAAGCCAGGATTTACATTAAGATAAGTAATGCTTTGTATCTGGTGGGATTGGAAATGAATTGTTGATTATGAGCTGCTACAAACGATTGATTATGTTCTATACTGTCAACAATTAACGAGATTTGACCAAGCAATTCAATTAAAACGACCAAAATTAAACAACAAAAAACATACAAATCTTTGAGGAGTCCGTACAAACAGACAGAGCTTGGCTGGGAAATTTTGATGCATCCACCATCTAACCCGCACCTTATACCTTCAGATTATTATTTGTTTCGATTTCTGCAGAAGTCAGGATTTATTATTTATTATTTTTATCTGAATGCCGAATTAAGTTCAAATATCTTTACAAACAAACAAAACACAACAAATTTTGTTCAAAAATCGATTTTTTGGAAGATCGGCCTTATGGGAGCTATATTATATAGTCAATCGATTTTGTTCAAATTTGGTACAATGCTTGGGTACTCTAAAAAACTTCTGAATGCCAAATATGGTTACGGTATCTTTATTAAAAAATTAAATGTAGCGAATTTTGTATAAAAAAAAGTTATTTGGTATAGTGCTTGGGAACTATAAAAAACTTACGAATGTCAATATTGGTAACGATATCTTCATAAACAAACGAGTTATCCATCTTAAAATTTTTTTTCGAGGTCGTCTGAAACACCCCTATGGGAGCTATATAAATTAACCCCGATATCAAAAATAAAATAAACTTCTCTCCTATGGAATAATAATGGGATCTAATGTGAAAGTTTGTTTACTCTAGCTCTTATCATCTCTGAGATCTAGGCGTTCAAACGGACAGACGAACGGACGGACAGACAGACATGGGTATATCGACTTCTCTATTCACCCTGATCATATTTAAGGTAACTTTGGGGTGTCTCCGAAGACTTCTTCTATATGTTACATACATTTTCGGCTTGCACATACTTAATATAACCTTTGTACCATACGCTACAGGGTATAGAAAATGAGTCCTTTTTACACACTATTTATACCCTGTACTTAAAAGTACAAAGGGTATACTAGTTTTGTGCAATGTATGTAACGGACAAAATGTTTATCATAACCTCAGGTAGCGATTGAGCCATTTCCGTTAGTCCGTCCGTCCGAATGAACGCCTAGATCCCGGAGACTAGAAGAGCTAGAAACACCAAACTTTACCAGCTGGTGCGCATATTTCCTCAGAAGATGAAGTTTGTTAAATCATGTCAATATCTTTTCCTGATCCTCGCAGTAGATTTTCGCGGTTTTTTGCAACACCGGTTTATATTTTCATCCGACATTTAACAGAGTGATGCGTTATGGTCACTTGACTTGATTTAAATTTCGCCAAGCACTGATTGAAAATTATAGTTTTTAGGCAAGAACGTAAGATTTAAAAGTCGATACAAAAAAATATATATTTTTGAGAGAGAAACGATAACAATTATTAAATAGGGCTATTTTAAAAAAAGATAAAGTAATAAATAAAAAAAAACTATGTGAACTAAAGTTGTTTAGTGACACCCTTTATTTAAAGTCCTGTAGGAATCATTTCGTTGGGGCCAAACAAGGGTACCCAATACCTTAATTGTTTTTCTTTGACTGTTTGTGGCTATGTTAAGATAATTCTGAGGTCAAATATTTCTTAAGTCGCCCCATTTTAATTCGGTCCTAAAAGGGTAAGAGATAGCCTCTCTAAAAGTAAATACAAGATGCAAAAGCCGTAAAGACATTATTTTGTTAATTGTTGGACATTTTAAAAATATAATGCTATAAATATAATATAATTTTTCGGTCCTGGTTGACATTTCTGTGGCCAATTTTTATAAAATGATATTAACAAATAAACCAACAAATTGCCCACTTCATACTTTGTCTTTTGTTGAACCACTCGAGAGCATTTACATTGAACTAGAACAAACTTCTGATAAATCGTGGACGATTTCCTAAAAAGCCGCCCGCCTACTTTCAGCTATACAAAAGGCGAGTTCATTATGATTCTTTTAGTTTCTTATAGATTGTTAACTTTTATACTCCCGCTGTCTAATCAATTCCAAGAAAAGTCACGCGATTTGGCATAACTAGTGAAGCATGCTCATGAAATCGTAGATACTTTGCGAAAAGGACGAGAACTTTTGGAGCAGCTGCTCTCACTCATTGGAGATTTATTCAATATGAAAATCTAAAGTTTTAATGAAAATGGAAAATTCTTCCGAGGTTCCTTGTACTTCTCCATGAATTCTATCTCGGATGTTTATAATTCACAGTTAGCAAATGATATCAGCATATTAACACAGTGCAACACAAAAAATGAAAACAACTTATCTGTTCGCTTTTTTTGGAGTACATCCTGAAACTAGAGAAACCCCCAACGGATTTTGCTCAAAGTCATCAATAAGGTATTTTTTTTTTATATCGGCCAAATTTCCATTTCCATTCCAACGTGATTTTTCGAAGATAAGACCATTTTAATCCAGTGCACATATCGTAAACCGTTCAAAAAATGTTGCACAGTGTAATACTATATGAAAGCTGACTTTTAAATTGTTCACTTTCAGTAATCAAAGACAAAAAAAAAAAAATGTAGCAAGCATGAATACAATACATATTTAAATCATCAAACTATTTTGTAAATAGCTACATCTCAGGCTACGTGCTTGAAGTTCGTTGCTTACCGACCTACACCATAAAGTCCGGCAGAGGTTAATCCCTAGGTACATGTCTCTTTAAAATTGTTGGGAACCGAGATTTTGTCGATATTATGAACCAGCTCAAAATAAAACAATTTTTTCAAAGGGTATAATTTTGGAAAATTTGGCATTCAGTAGCTTTTTAAAGCTTCCAACCACCTTATCAAAATCGCTTGACTATAGGACTGATTGGCTAAAAATGAATTTTCAGACAATTCTGTATTATATTATTTATTTACTACATTGAAATTGTGTGTCTAAATTTTTTTAATGGGACTTGCCATGTGATCAAAAAAAAATTTATTTTGTATGTTTTAAATGGACCGAGTTGAGAGTTTTTACGGAAAAACGCTTGTCGGAGAAAGGTGAAAGACATTTGCAAAGGGTCAAAATACTCTTCATAGTGTGCGTCTACGACTGAATTTGGTGACTGTACCTTCTTCGCAAACATATATTCTGAAAAAGTTCCGAAGCTCCCAACCGATATTATTCAAATTGGCACACATAGATAAGATTCGAAAAAAAACGCCGGTCAATACGGACATGGCTGAATCAAATCTTTTGTCGTGCTAATAATTTAAATATTAAAGTTGCGTTGACTTAATTGATTGCTTTAAGGAGTTATACCCAATATATTTAATCACTAACTTCATATACCATTTGCATCATGATAAAGTACAGGGTAGTTGAGTCGGTACACGGCTATGAATAATAATAATTCTGCATACTAAGTTGACTACATCATATAACCTTTATTGGACCGAGTGGACAAAAAAACCCTTGTAGGTCACATTTCTTTTGTTTGGCATTTATACGATATACTTTAGAAATCCCAATCACATCTCACGTCAAATCTTTGGGTCTATTCGAATTTCACCCAATTACAGTGAGTTTGTGTAATGTCGACGAGCTAGCAAAAAGTATTTCCACATTTAAAAAAGGTTACGTGATCAAAATCAAGTTTTTCGCTTAAGTCATTTGTTTTACCATTCACACGCTCGTTTGTGAACGATGCATACCAGCATAAAATACTTAAAATTGTTCACAATAATTTGTTATAATCGTAGTATCTAAACAAACAAGTGAATACAAAATTATCAGCAAGCTTCAGTAACAACTAGAACAACTTTTGAATTATCCACAACTATTCCACAACTCCGGCATTGTTTTTTACCCATACTGCACCATTTCCGCTGTAGAGTTTGTAGAGAAAATTGATAAAGCAAACCCACAGCAACATTGTAATCAACTTATGCAAAGTACGTATAGATACGGAGACTCTTTTGAAGGATAATCACCGATTGGAACAATCAGTTAAATGCTTAAGCATATTGTTGCTTGAGTGTTGTAGATTGTGGATTTTTTGTTAGGGTATTCCCTACTAAAATTGTGTAAGATATTTCATTTGGGTAAAACTGAACTGAAGTAGCTCATTTCAATTGCGCCGAGTTTCTGTCAAGTGGATGAACATGAGATTTTGGCTGGCAGTATGTGACATGTTAATTAAGAACACTTATGTGTATCATAATGATAAGTTCTATTATTTGTCATGAGGGCAGGAAAAGTGAATTTTTTCGTTAAACGCATATTAGAATTAATTACTTTGCTTGGAATATTTTTAAATACAAAACTAAACTGTAGAACACGTTCTATCGAAAAACAAGGTAAATATATTTAAAACAAAATTTTAAGGTACTCTATCGCGGTAAGGTCTTCAATATCGCTGAACTGATACTAAAAGTTAGAAAGAATAACTAATTTTAAATATGCAAAAGAATTAAAAGAAACCAATTTATATAAAATGATGCAGACGAGATGAGTTAAGTGGAGTTTAGTAGAGTGGGATGCACTCAGAATGACGCAATTCGCCATTAAGAATCGAACCACAAGTCCACTTAAAATCACTACAAAAACCGATTAAGATTGCTTTTATCTTTGCCGCTCTTCTGTAAGTAACGCAGATGAAGAAAGAGGGAGCATACATACATATATACATACAATATACATATTGACAACGACCAATGTGACAATTTACGATGACGATCAATGGTTATTGAAATGAAATAAAATAAAATGCAACGAAAAAGAACGCAGCCAGATGGCTCTGCTGAAGGTGATCGAAAGTATCAGTGAAATGTCTAGGCTAAGAGGGATTGGTATCGTTATCAGAGACAGGCGGTGGAATCACTTTGAAATTTAGGCAAAAATATTATTTTGTCGGTTTCTGCTTTATGTATAATAAAAAGTGTTAGTAGGTTTAAGTGTAATTTTCATTTGTCCACTTAATTCATATACTACTATATCTACGCATTGAAGGCTTTTATTCTTCAACAACAAAAAGCAGCTGCCGCCGGGTCTACATGCCCGTAAGGCTTTCCCAATTTGGAACTTCGTTTCGCAGGAGGTCGGTGTTTTGCTTTTAAGCCTCAGTAGCCAAATTTATCTGTCCTTATAACGTTCTATGCCGATCTCTGAGATTAAGTAGGAAATTGACACCAAATATATATTTCCCTGTACTTTTTCTTATTTTTGACAGTGCTCCTATTATTATTTTGTACTTTAAAAAGCAGATTAAAAGGTTTTACAAGTTTCAGGGTAGTAAAGAACTTAGAATAAATCAGTGAACACTATTCCAGCTTTCATTTTTTCCAATGCTTCTTGTAGTACATTCAAAGAAATACATTTTGAAAAGAATTATTAATCGAATTGAAATAATATCCATTATAAAAAAACATTTTAGTTGAATAAATACAAAAGTGGGCTAATCCACTGCCGGTTTAAGCCATACGGAATCCGTCGACAAAACAATTTTGGGGCCCTTTTATCTAACAACAGGAAGAAAGCATTTACTATACTAAAATTTAATTTTAATAAAATAATTTTAAATATTTCTAGCAAACTATTTTGATTGAGCTATTTTTTTAACGAACACATGTAAACGGGCGATGTTCATCATATCCTCTTCGAGCTTAGGCTCTACAGAATTGTATTTGCGTCAATTTTGCACTATCTCAGAATCAAACATTGCAGGAAGTGTTAGGGTGTTAGCTCGAAACCAACTTGCGTTTGGGCACAATATTTGCAGGAAAAAATTAATGATTTTCGAGTTTTCTTCAATTTATTAGATTCATAGACACGAAAAAATAAAGTTTAGGTTTAAGTGTGAAACCAGTGCGAACGTACGTCTTGCACCTCAAAATCTAAATCGTCCACAGATACTAGATCGATGCACAGAGAAGCATTGCGGGCGCTCTTCATGTTATAACCTTCCAAATCGGTTCCTACAATATTAACTGCTACCAAAAATTATTATCGTACTGCACTCACAGTGAATTGCGGGCGCTCCTCATATTATAACCTTCCAAATCGGTTCCTACAATATTAACTGCTACCAAAAATTATTGTCGTACTGCACTCACAATGAATCCTGTAATTTAATTTATTGTTGTTTGACAGATTGCAAATAAAAATAAGTTTTTACGAAACTTACCTTTCGTCTGTTCGTCACTCTGTCTCTAAGAACTCAAAGATGGTAAAAGCTCGAGCAATCAAAATTTCAGATTAAATTCTTCATTCTGCCACGAAGAGAAGTTTATTTTATTTTTTTTGACATCGGGCCTATTATATGGCTCCCATAGGAGTATTTTAGGGCGCCTAGAAAAAAAGCGTTCCCAAGAATTGCACTCAATTTTATGAATCATTGGTTGACCATATCATACAACCACCATAGGCGGAATCGCTCAAAATACGTTTTATCGCATTCACTTGTTTATAAAGTTATCAAAAACAAATTGGGCTTTTCCGAAGTACTGCACCAAATTGGACCAAAATCGATTGAGTATATCATATTGCTTAGGACCGATCGGCCAAAAATATTTTTCTAAAGCATGGTTGTGTTATGTTGTTACCGATTTAAACGTTTAGATGCTTTTCATAGTTTCTATAGTTCCCAATTTGTATAAAAAACGGGAGACTAAATCACATAGTCCACTCGGGACCGATCTGTCAAAAAAAATTCTTTTTGGTGAAAATGTGTGTGTTTTTGGTTTATTTGTCAAGATATCCTAAACAAGTTTAATTTCTGGAGTGCTTAAGCAAAATAAAAATATATTAAAGTGGTCCGCACCACCAAGACCAATTTGACAATCAAATGTCTTCTTGAGTTCTTAAGCAATATACAGAATTTAAATGTGGGGTGGTACATGGTATCCCACAGTCGTCATCGCCTGATTTTTAAATACGCCATATTTTTGTTTCTTTTGATGCTATGTCTTTGAGGTATTAAAATGCGTTCCGAAAGAGCGCGTGTCTTGTTCATACTCTTGCTTTCTTTTTCAATATTTTATTAACATTCGTTGGAGCTCTATAAAATCTTTATATCCATGTCAAAGCAACGGTGACTGCGATGGGTAAAACAACGGCGCGGCATCAGTATCTTGCTTTAAACATCAACCTTAACAAGATCGTGTTGATGATCACATTAACGGCCCAGCTCATGATGTATAAAGCTGTTCACAAATTAGGATCCATTAGCATAGCAGGATGTGTCAACTTTGGTTTAAATTATGAGCATGCCTGCAATGCGGTTTTTGTTTTGACATTCTGCGAATGTTTGGCTTTGAATTACGTTTTTTCTTAGGGCGGTGGTTTGTTGCACTTTTATTTAGTGATTACCTTGACTGAAATTTTTAATATTGCTCCATCATTTCAGATTCGCATTAATTTAAGTGTTGGTAACAACGAGACGTTAATACTTTAATGTTAATTGGGCTCGAATTTAATTTGTCCGTAGTTTTTAAAGAAGCGTTATAAATGAAATATATACATATAAGAAAACCGGCCATACGATGATAAATATTTTGTTACCGGAAGGCTCAAAGTGCTTATGTACTTGATGTGAGCTAAACAGTGATGCATACTATCATAAAGTCTTTTTATATTTAAGTCTTCATCGTTTAATAAAAAATTAATATTTTGCCAACATGCATTCAAGTAGAGAGAATGCAACAAAAAACGAAATAAAAAGTAATTTAACTTTTTTTTTTTAATTTTTATACCATGTGCCTATAGCTACAAAGGGATTTTTAGATTTGTAACGGACAAAATGATGCATGGCGAGTCCCAAGTCCTTTATACCAAAATGCTTATCATAACCTCGAGTGGCTATAGAGCCATGAACGGCTGATACAGCCTGCATACCTAGATTTCTTAAATTATAAGGGCTAGACACACAAAACTTTACGAACCGGTGATCATTAACGTAAATTTTGATATTAATCAAATCGGTTAAAATTTACTGAACTTATAGAGACAAATATCGTTTTGTACCAAGAAAAAATCGAATTGGAAATCTCTTAGAAGGAATATGCTGGAATGCAATTTTTCAAGAGAAGGTAAAGGGTTTTAAACTTTATCATATTTTTTATTTAATGATGAAAAACAGTGCCATATTAGCACAAAAATAGATTTTATATTTTTTCATAGACTTTGGCATCAAATTAATACAGTTTAAAATCTTCGACCTAATCGAGCACTCGCTCATGACCAGTTTCGTTAACTATACCAAGATTAATGTACCTAAACCCAATATTTGGACATTAATTTCTTTCAAAATATTTACAACTAAAAATGATTGCCGCAC
The DNA here is from genome assembly GCA_037043745.1 of Chymomyza amoena. Classification (NCBI taxonomy): domain Eukaryota; kingdom Metazoa; phylum Arthropoda; class Insecta; order Diptera; family Drosophilidae; genus Chymomyza; species Chymomyza amoena. The sequence goes on from JBAMAX010000025.1 coordinate 190,913, forward strand.
CCGTTCCAACCTATACCATTAATATTGTATGAAACTATACTCTACTCTTAAATATAATCCAGCAAACAAACACTTAAGTGCCTACCAACAGCCAGCCACTCAAATCCTTACATCAAATTGACTAATTTTTTTTTCTGCCTCTCAGTTCGCCAGTTTGGGTATCGTGCCTCTAACACTGCCTCCGCTGGTGGTAGGGAAAAGCACCTACATTTTTATACCTGTCAGCGCTCCATTTCATTCGCACTCCTCTGTGTTTCTCTCGCTCACACAGAGGTTGTGTGAAGGCGACGCCTGCAATTGACACTCAGCTCTACCGAAAAGGGACGACGCAACGGCGACGGTAACCGGAGTTCGTACCGAGCCGTCTTTCTTGTCCGTCCATTGATGAAATTGACTTTTTATGCTGCGATGACTTCTTTTCAAAGTTGCGTGGCGCTGTCTCTCTTAACGTTAAAATGTATTGTGTGTTGTTGTTGTTGTTGCTGATGCCGCTGCTGTTGTTGTCCTCGAACTGAATTCTTTGCGTTAAGGTTCTGTTTACTTTTGAGCGGTTTTTTAGTTTGTTTCTACTTCTTAAGGAAGTCAGTTGGTGTATTCTGTGAAGTCTATTAAACCATTTCAAAAAAAAAAAAATATATGTAATAATATAACCGTAAACGAAATAATAATAAATATTGTTAAACTTAATTTTGAGACAATAAAAGCGGTTAAAGGTGCATTACTTAATTTAATAAAGTAAAACAAAAATCAATAGTCAAATTAATTACGCTTTATGCTTATAAGTATGTACTTTGGTAATTAATGAGTGAATAATAAAAGATATAAATTGGCAGCTTCAACTTCAGTTTAATTTCGAAGAAAGAATGGGAATTTTACTTAGCGACGGTGATGTAAGTTACGCATTATTATTTTTTTTACAAAATTAAAACATTTCCTTGTCTTTTCTTTGATTTATCAGTTAAAATAATAAAATTAAACCATGAGTTAATTACTACGTCACGAATTTTTTAAGATTGAAGTGCAGCTATCCAGCTCAGGATACCTCATTTCAAGTGTTTACTGATTTGTAGCCTTTGTTTATTGATTTGTAGCCTTCTTTCCAAGCTCATCATCTTTTGCATTATCTGTTGTAAAATAAAATCTTTTTGGTGTATCCGTCCGTAAGAGCAAAAGGATCTCAGTGACGCATTATGTACGCAGATTAAGATTGATGATACATTTTGATATCCTGCCCCCACACACATGCTCCTAAAATAGCACTTAAATGAAGCTATTTCAATATTTATTCGCGTAGAAGCTTCAGAGGAAAACAGTTTTACCTATACTAAATAATGTATGCAAATTTTATTAGAATTTGATGACCTCGAGTGATATTGCTAAAATTTACCAAATATACCCTTTGCCGGATCCTTGAAAAACTACGTTAGTATATGGGACTGGCAAGTAAAGACTGGAGAATTTTTTAAAATCACGAAGCTTCTCAAACTAATATTGATGGGCTTAAGTGAGCTAATTTCATTTTAAATTGTTAATTTCTTAACTTTGACGTTTTATATTTGACATTTGGAAACCACCAACACCCCACCCCCCACCCACCCAACACTACTCTTCTTAATGATATATGTACAATCGCTCTAACTCACCTTATTTTTCATTATCGTGATATTCAAGGGATTCACAAAAGAATGAAAACATTTTTTTTTATTTCACTCCTCGCCCTGCTAAATATTCATACATACCCATACACTAGTCGGATTTTAAGTGGCGCCGAAACGCAATCAAAACGCCTTGTCGTTGTCTCCGTGTTGCTTTACTCCTTGGTTTAGTCATCTGCATGAGGAGCTACAACATGTTGACAATTTTTGGTGTTGTCGCTAATAATACTTTGATGTTTTACCGTGTTTTTTTCTTTTTTTGGAAGAGAGCGGCTTCTTTTGATAAAGTATGCAACATTATTTTTAAGCAGTTTTTTTTAATACCAACTCTTCGATGAACAGATTTTTCAATTTAACTTACATAAAATAGTAAACTTAATATTTTCATTTGGTTGAAACATAGCAAAAATACTATTGTACAATTGTTATTTATGCTAAATCGGACGATTGTTCAACGTGGTTTTTAAATAAACCAAAGTAATATTACTGTTAACTAACCTATGTTAATAGAATACTCCAGTTTATTGAATTATCTATTCTCAACTGAGCAGATGATGTTTCTCCAAAAAACGCAAGATTTATATTTTCAAAAGCATATCTTGCACATTTTAGTCATAATATCTTTAAAATAACGTTTTAAAAAAGATTAGGCCAACAAGTGGAACACTTATAGGTACATTATATACTGTACTACTCATTAGAACACGCAGAGACCGGCCAGCTCACACATGACAAGTTGAACTGGGACCAAATTAAACAAATGTCTGGCGATCGCCAACAGTGGAGGTGACTTGTAGCGGCCCTCTAGTCCGTATAGGATTTATAGGTTTTTTTTTTTGTTTAAATGCTTATTTTATTGACAATCAACCCATAATTCTAAGGGTAATGATCCAACATTTATAAAGAAAAAAGTAAGTCACTACACACTCAATATAACTTATTGTGTGGTTTGGCTTAGATAACTCTATATATACAATTTTTTCAAAAATCAAGTATTTGTTATGATAAGACTCGCCTTCTGAGGTCATTTGGGTGAAGTCGTTTCAGGCGTCTTCTTGGTCTATAACCTGCCATGGCACATGAAAGAGAATTTGGATGGTTCCTTAAGCGATCAGCATAACGTTCGCTAAGTATATTTAACACATCACCCACATACGGAATACCTAGATCCTTATGAAGGTTGCGTTTTCGGATATACCACGGGGCATCGGCAACTTTGCGCAAGGTATTGTTTTGTAAAGTTTGAATTTTTATAATATTTGACTTGGTAGCTGTTTCCCAGACTTGGATGCCATAGTACCAAGTTGGCATTATTAATCTCTTATAGAGAAAACTTTTATTTTCCAAGGATAGCTTGCTATTTCTACCAAGTAGCAACTCCATTTTGCCAATTTTGGTTCTACCCCTTGCTGTTATTATTTTAATGTGCTCTCTCCAACACAATTTTTTGTCGAGGTGAATTCCGAGATAAGGGTGCGATGTTTTAATTAGAATCAACTCTCCATTTTAAGTGAGCGCAGCTCTTGAGTCTTTCCTTAACGAAAATAAGTAAATAGTGTAGAGTTGTGGGTGAGCCTGGGTGTGATATTCCCAAAAACTAAAAGCTAATTTTACATGAATATACATACCTCAAATTGGCCGTTCTTGGGGGAGCTTCTAGGAAAAAAATTGATACGTGTCTAAACAGGGTATACAAAAAAATGGGAATTTTATTCAAGTTTATAAAAGGAGGTATCTTAATAAAGGCAATATTATATATTAATATATTTGAAAGTTTAATTGCTCTAGCTCTTACCATCTCTAATATCTAGGCGTTCCATACATACGGAGACACGGATAGGGGTATATCGATTTCGCTAGTCACCCTGATCATATTTTAGGTAACTTTGGGGTGTCTCCGACGTCTCCTACTACACGGTACAGGGTATAAAAATCGTATCACTATACCTTAAAGCCCATATAGGTCCGAACACAAGTTTTTACGTGTTCATGATATTCCAACCAAATTCGGAATTTTTTTGGAAAATATTAGTGGTAGTGTTTCTTTTTTTTTGGATCAGTTCCTTATAGTTTGATTATCAATTAGCGTTCGGTAAGTAAAACTCAATTTGCTTAGAATGATGATGCTGAATGCACAAGATTTTACAGACTATCTAATTGGAGGTGAAGGAAATTTGTAAGGATTATAGAATAGCGCGTGGTAAGCTGTAGAGAAATGACCAAATCGTTACGAAATAAGAACGCGGCAATAATAGAATCCATTTATAACAACATTAAGTAAGATTCAATTTTAATTTTCAGTCCACATCACGCCATTGTCAGCCGCAATCGCAACAAGGTGATTGCAATAACAGACAACATTTTCTGGACTGGAGATTGACTACTCAAGTGACAGGAGGCCCTACAGTTACTGCCTCTGGCACTAAAAGCCCGTCCTCCAGCTTAGACATGTACCACGCGGGCGCCGCTGCGGCCGCTTACACAGACATCGCAGCTGGTGGCGCGGCGAGTGGTACAGTCTCCGGATACCATCCTCAACAATCCATTAATACACCCGTCTATGTGCCTTCGAATCGTGCTTTAACCAACAGCCAGTATAACCATATGCATTTCGGCAATCCGGTTGCACAAAATGCCTGGACAGCGGATAGTTTTGGAAACGCGCATGCCCAACTTCCAGCGCAGTTTTACGCTCAAAACGCCGCTGTAATGATGGGACCATGGCGAAGCGCGTACGATCCGTCCGGATTTCAACGCTCCTCGCCCTACGAAAGCGCAATGGATTTTCAGTTCGGCGAAGGTCGGGAATGTGTCAACTGTGGCGCAATATCCACTCCATTATGGCGACGTGACGGAACGGGTCACTACTTGTGCAATGCTTGTGGTCTCTATCACAAAATGAACGGCATGAATCGGCCATTGATAAAACCGAGCAAGCGATTGGTGAGTGCAGTGAGTAGCAAGACACATTTTCTAAACCCTGTAAAAATTCTAATAACTTGACACTTGTCTACAGACTGCTTCTCGTCGACTGGGATTATGCTGCACAAACTGTGGCACACGCACCACTACTCTCTGGAGACGAAATAATGACGGAGAACCGGTGTGCAACGCATGTGGACTATATTTTAAACTTCATGGGGTTAATCGACCTCTAGCTATGCGTAAAGATGGCATTCAAACACGAAAGCGAAAACCCAAGAAAACAGGCAGCGGTAATGGACCGACTTTGGGCAGCGTCAATGCGGGCACAATTCCAACTGCTATTAAAGACTGCAAAGAGGAGCGTGGTACGTAAAAAAGTAAATCTGTTGGATCGTTGGGTTATACTGAAATATGGTTAATGTTTCCTTCCCTTTTGATTAGTTTTATTTAGCACTAGATTTTTTTTCAATATAGAATATTCTTTCAGTTTATATGGGAGCTTATAAATAAAATAAATTTTTACTTATATCTTTACAACATTTTCGATCCGAACTCATACTTTGTACAGGATATTATTATTGGCAGCAAACTGTATAACAGTGCCTATTTTCGGTCTGTTGGCATGAGTCAAAAGAACTTGACCTAAGTTCCTTACTTAATACGCTGCTTTGGTAAATTTACTTCAAGTTCTTCAGGAGTCCAAAATCTTGGACGAACAATCAGATGAGCTTGTTTCAATTAAATCTAAATAGAAAAACCCATTGAGATGAGATACATATATAAGATGTAAATATTCAGATTGGCAACAGCAAGCCCTAACAATGTGTCTCTAGCTATAGACAGGCATATTTGTTCAAATAAATAAATTAACTCAATAATTAATTGAACAAATTTGTCGTAGTGCTGAAGTACTTAACAACAATTTTTAACCCCCGACGCAAAAAGAGGGGTGTTATAAGTTTGACGTGTCTGTCTGTCTATGGCATCGTAGCTCCCGAACGCTCCCCACAACTTTTAAACGGCTCAACCGATTTTCATCAAACATGTCTAACAACACTCGCACATAAGTCACCTTTAATAAATAAAAATACTAAATTGAAATCACTGCATGCGTTCGGGAGTTACGATGCCATAGACAGACAGACAGACAGACAAACAGACACGTCAAACTTATAACACCCCTCCTTTTTGCGTCGGGCTTAAAAAAAAAACGAATATGCTCTTTAAAAATTTTGATTTTGATAGAATTTGGTACGGAGCTTGGAACTTAAATTTTATAATTTTTTCCTTTTGCCACGTACCCTTTGTATCTAACTAATTTCAAATCGCTGATTTCCTACACAGTTTCACTTTAGTTTGGACATCATTATAGGTAAATGACTATCATAGTATTTTAGAAGTGAAAATCCTTATCGCCTCTGCGGTAAAAAAATTAATTAGGATTACTGGATCGATGGCCTCACAACTTAATGTCGTCTAGAGGCGAAGTTTCAATTTCCAGTTAAGCCAGATTCTTTTTTATATGTACATATGTTATAAGTACGTATGTGTACATTAAAATGTTATTTATAATGCGATGTAAGCCGCAGCTGAGTTTTATGTTTATTTTGTGTTGTATACTAGAGGGTCTATTCTGAATAAAGCATTAGCAATAACATCTTTCTCTACTCCCATTAGAGCACAAGACGTCCCTCAGTATTAGCCCAGTGGAGCGCCAGAACCTACAAGGCAGCTTAAGCAAACTTCATACCGAACTCAAAAGTTCATTAATTGGAGGGAATTTTGGTCCAGTGAGCTCTTCCAGTTCAGCGCTGCATGGAACATTAAGCCAGCATCATACACAGCAACACCAATCCCACCAACACTGTTTTCCACACTATTCTCAGCAAGAACACCACCCACATCAACAACAACACTTATCAACACAGCAGGCACAGCCCAACGACGCTGCGCCAGGCAACACAACAATGCACGGACTGCAACTAAATGGCTCTGGCGTGCATTTGTACACGCCATCATCGCTGCAAAACCAAATCAGAAACACTTCCGCCTCCTACACACCTAGCAAATATGAGCACCGTATGGCCAGCAACACCAGCGCTCACATTACCAATGCAGTAACCGGTGTTTTAGAGAGCTCGGGCGGCACACACACACCAACTTTAAGCAACGGAACACCCTCACCCCACTATCAACATCATCTGCATGTTCCCAACAGCTCGCAGAATCATCATTCGCCTGCTGCACATCATATACACGCAGCAGCCGCTGCATATGGCGTTAAGACGGAGAGCAGTGTCAGCAACTACGACTACGTCAACAATTGTTATTTTGGTGCTTCGTTTGGGGCTCTCAGTGGTGCTTCAACCAGCATTGCTGGAGCTGCTGCCAATGAGTTAGCGGGCTACCACCATCAGCATAATGTCATACAGGCCGCCAAGCTTATGGCAACATCGTAGCCTTAGGAGTAACTGTGATCTCGTTACAGTCGGCAAACCAACCATCCCACTAAGCATTTCAATGAATTCAATAAATAAGACTTTTAAATATTTTCATAGATTGTAGAAAATCGTTTAAATTATAATTCGCATAGATTATTCTTGTTTTTATTGTAAATTTATTGTAGAAATATTGCTAATAAGTCAAACTGTAATTTAGCCATATAAGATAATTTACGTTTTCTTCTTAAAACCATTATTATGTAATAAACAGAACAAAAAGCAAAAAATAAAGTTCCACCAGTACCCATCCTAAAAGCATAAATATCGATTATGTAATATAAGAACATAATTATTAGGATACCTAAAGTTAGGGCTTCATTTGTGGCAACAACTCGTCATAACTGAATGCCTCAAAAAGTTTATCTATGGATGCACGCAGAATGTCGATCAAGGCTTTCGTCATTAAAGGACGAACTTCTTCGGCCAACGATTTCCAGTTTTCATTTAAAAAATCATTCATACGTTGTCCAAGCATTTTATCACCATTAAAGAGATTATCCAAGTGCATGTGCACATTTTCAAGCTCATACTGAACTTTGATGTCTACAATTTTCAAGTAGGTAGCGCCATTCTTTTTGTACTCCTCTCCAAACAGCTCTGTTTGCATGGTAATGTTGGCTAAGATAGAAAATGGCTATTTAGACCAAGTCAATTTAAAATGATGCCCTACACGACTTACTTAAATCGACGCGGCAATGGCCATCGCCCAAGAGCGGCATCATCATAATTTTGCCTTTAATATTATAGTTAGATTCCATGTGCAGCTGTGGAAAGGTTAACGAAACCAAAAATTTTCTTTTGCTTGGCTCAATTTTTAAATCGTTTAACGTATGTTTCGATATACCCGTGATCTTGACATTTTTGTATGTGGAATGCAAAAAGATGGCTCCAGAATCTTGATCCATTTTGATTTCAGGGACGATTAATGGTTCCATAGGTGGTATATAAAGCTCGGGGATGCCCTCACGCAGGCGAGGTTCCAAAATTTGGAAGGACTCACGTGCACATGAATTAAGTTCCGCATCATCACGGTAGCAAATCTTCAAAAACTTTGCTAAACAGATGTTTAAAGGACTATTTTGGTGGAGCTTTTGTAAACCTTGTATACTTACGCAATGGACTATTCTTCTTGCTGGACTTAGCCAATGTATGGATTGTGCCCCCTAAAAATAAAAGCACTAGCAAAACATACTTATCCATATTTAACGTTTATGATTTTTTTCTAATACGATATGCAAGAATCAAGCTCTTTGCTCTGCACTAGTTCTGAGCGTACTGCTTGCTTTCAGCGTATTTTACTGCGCACTTATAGCACTTATTTAGGTACTGACACATACAATTCTGCCGCGTTTGCATATGTTTGCAAAACTGCTGTCTCAGTAGTTCAGTTTTGATGGCCAACTGAAGTTATAACACATCTGTTATCGAGTTTCTCTAGTACTCAATTGAAAAACAAAAAAAAGTTGGCCGCGTACAGCTGGGACAACACCCTTTACCCAACTGAATTATATATTTTTCAATTTTGATCAGATTAGCTTTAACATTTAACGTTGAAACGTTTAGTCGAAGTCAATTTAAATCTGTAGCGAGAAATTGTGATGGATTTAATAGAGATTTAATTTTTATGAGTAACTTCACACCAATGGGTTTTATCGAGGTTGTCATTTAAACAAATGAATTTACAAAATGTTTTGATTTTACATTATAGTTCGAGAATTGCAGATCCAAAATTCGAACGAGACGAAAGTGGCTCACTTTTTTTTATTAAGGAATAGGTGGCATTAAAAGATATAAAACATTTTGCTATATGTCGTAATTTTTAAGATGTTAGTCGTTTCATTTTAGATACTACACGAGCAAAATCGTCTTGCATTAACTTAATACATATACCCCAATCGAAGGGTATACAAAATAATAATGCACACAAAGATCGATTCCAAACAGTTGTTTCAATATATTCAATGCATACAAGTGCATTATTGTGACTTTTAATTGAATTAGAACAAAAACTTTACACAAATCTAGTTGGTCATTAATCAGCCAGCTTTTTATTTCAATGGTGGCTTTATATTATAAAAAGCAAGAACAGATTTTTGTTCTAAAATAATAATAAATAATAATATTTACAAGATGAAATATTTGGTAAACAACAGGTACCAAGCCAAAGCTTATTTTGGTTTTGATTATCAGTAATTGAATGGATTCGACATTATATCGGTCTCCAATCTGAAAAAAAATAGTTTCAATACTGTCTATTAGCTTAGAGTTAATATCAAACTGAAATGGAAATAATTTTTAAATTTAACAAAAATCCATAGAACGGAAAATTGTTACTTTAAACTATTTAAGATTTGACCATATCAATGTAAGAGTAGTAGAAGACTGCGTTCCAAATATAAAACTAAATGCAATAATTTTGAAAAACTCACAAAATGTGTCATTCTGGATAGGATGGATAAAGCTACTACTTACATGTCATTTGTTTTTAACGCTGTCTCTATTAGATTTTGGGTTTTCAAACTATTGAATTCATCCAGATTATCACCTATATTCAACATACGGATAGAGTTATTTAGTTGCCCAATGTTTGGTTTTGAAGCCTTTGCAGCATTTTTGATAATCTGTAGCAGCAACTGCTGTATCTCTTTTTGAATATTTTGCATTTTCTGCTTAGCAGTGATTATCGATTTAGATATTATTGCGAATCGACAATGTGACGTATAGATGTTTTGACGTAAATATTTTAAAGAGGTGTTATCAAGAAAATTTTTGCGTTGTTCAGAAAAACTTTTTTCAAGTTTATTTCGGATATCGTCTAGCTGCACCTTGTTATTGCTTTGTAAAAACTTTTTTCGAAAAGATTTAACTTCATAAATATCTTGATTGATGATATTGTCGTAAATTCGGTTTTCTACCGCTTCCTTTAAGTTCTTTAAGACAGAATTGAAATGCGTGATAATATTGTCGACAGATGTCATAGTTTCCTTAAATTCTGTATTAATCTTTAGGCAGTTGTTTTCCCAAGCTCCAGAGATATCATCTGCTTTTGTGCTCTGTATAAAAAATCAAAATTTTATTTAATTTAACAAAGTCAACAATTGTCTCACCAATATTTCCAAATCCGCTCGGCCGTCTCTGACCAATTCCATAAATTGATTTACGGCACCGTAAACTTCGTTCTTTTTGGTTATTAGTTCGTCAATTGAGGGCCTAAAGCCAATAATTTCGTCTTCTAATGCCATAGCGTATTCTTTCAAGCCTAATAAAAACAGTCTCAAATACAAATCCTCGTGGCTTAAAAGAAAATGCATATCCAACACCAATTGGTTAGCAACCCATGGTTGAAGCTCTGCATAAGATTCAGCTATACAATGTTTTATAAGTTGTGATACGGGCGGATCCGGTGCACTGTAACTACATTGTAAGCTAGCATTGAATATATACAGCATTACAGGATATTTGCTGTCCCCACTTGTATCTTGCCATTCAGCCACGAAGATATCAATCGGTCGCGTTTTTTGTGTCAGACGTTTATGGGGATGTCCTGTGGGTAGTACGAAGTACACAGACTCTTTGTTCATACCAGTATCTTTAACAATTAAATCAATTAAGTCTGACATCGTCATGCTCCCCGTGATACTATATGTCAAATACTTGTAGCTGCAGGTCGCAAAAGCCGTCAAGATGTTTAAATCGATCACCTTGTCGAGCACAGAAAATATAACTGGTTTTTGTACTTCATCAGATGCCACATCAGTGAATAAGCCGCGAGTTTTGTAATTGGAATCTAAAGCTGAGCGCAGCCAGTAAGTAAGCTTTTTCGCCCAAACGTCGCTCAAGTGCTGCTCTGCGGGCAACTCATTGTGGAAAACAAATTTATTGCTGACTCCTGGATCTTCAGAAATGGCAATGCATTTTCCTGGCTTTAGACGTATATTAGTAATAATGTTTATTAGAGTCTGATGCGGTATAAATGGCAATACGCCACAACACAGCTCATATGCAATGACACCCATGGACCAATAGTCGACTTTGTTATTATACTTAGCTGTATCCACTACCTCGGGTGCAAAATAGTGACGCGTGCCAACCACACTCTGTAGTATTGTTTTTTCAGGAGCTGGCCGCGCTAGACCAAAATCTGTCAATTTGTAGTGTTTCCGACCATCCTGTGTGCTATGTATAACAATGTTATCGGGTTTCAGATCACGGTGGTAAACGCGACAACGCACGTGCAGATGCTCTAAAGCGCAGCGAAGGGCTCGTAAGATTTCTCGAACCTCAAATTGCGTCAAACCATTGGCATTCTCAGGTTTCTGTAGAAGTTTTCGGACATCCCCGCCATTACAATATTGCAATATAATAACGGGCAAGGGATGGGCGTGGTGACTTTTAAGAAATTCAATGAACTTTTCATTTTCCTTTCCATCCAGCGATACGCCAGGAACTATGTGGTTCCCATTTTTTAATTCACGGGTCCACTTATATTCTTGATCCCAGCGCATAAAAAGTTTCCCCTGCTCATCAGCACTTAAAGATGCGACATTATTCAGGCACTTTACGGCTAGAAGTGAGAATAATCTGTTATTGCACAAAACCTATGTATAAATAAAATACTCAAATTCGCTGCCCTTAATATTAAATCAACATATGAGGCAAGCTTTATGATCATTGTAACATTAATCCATTTTGTATCCCTATGTGCCCTTTTTATTTTTATTTATAGTTTGTGGTGGAAAATTTGTATTTTTGTATATATTCATTCATATACATACATATGTAGGTATGCATACAAAAGTATTTACAAATATGGATGAATGGCTGCACGCTTGTGAACTGAGTTAATTCCCTGAACTAGCGAATGTGGGATTTATTAATATATGTATATAGATAGCCACAGCTGAATGATTAAGATATACAAACTAAATTTTAATAAACTTATACCCAATAACAATGCTTACCTACTTCTATCCCAGTTGCGCGGTTAAGCCTGAAACAATTTAATATAAAAGTCAGCATAATTTTATTTTCATCGTAGCAACATTTACCAATGTGAAACTTCACCAAAGCCACCATTTCCCAGCTTTCCTTTTAGCTGCCAGTCAGCCGTAGGTTTTTTGCGCATGCATTTTTCACCTTTCGATTTCATGCACCTTATTATTACAGTATATTCCGGACTTTTTAGTTTTTATGTAAATAAAAGATACAGTCGATAATTGTTGTACCAAGCTATCGATTGTTTTGACTGGAATCGGAAGTTACATATGCTATTCTATCAGATTACTAAGCTGGTTGACTCTTCTAAGTAGATGTAGTCAGATGATTGTGTACCAAGCTATCGAGTTATTTTCAGTAGGAATCGGAAATTACATATGCTATTCTACCGATTCTAAGCTGGTTAGCTATTGTAGGATAGTTCTTCCTTGGAAGGATGCAATGCTGCAGTTAGGCTGACAATTGACTTCGATTGTTTCAGGGATGTTCCAGATTTCGGGTAATGTCACTGAGGTTCAATTAATATAAGGGTTGTTTTGTGCTGGTATATATAAGGAAAATTTTATTCACGATTCAGTTGAACGGCTTACGGTTAGTTTTCATCAAATATGTTGGTTGGAAAATTATCTAATTTCAATTTCGTGTACATACAATCTCAAGGCGAGTGAAATGAAAGTAGGGCGCTTCGTTGGTATTTCTAGACCGTCGCTGGGCATAACTACTAATGCAATTTGTATTTCTGCATGTGTGCAGTGAAGAAAAAAGAGCTTTCGAAGATTACCGACGTTTACGAATGGGCCAAAGCTTTTTGTCTTGCGTATCTGTGACATATTTGCTGTTATCAGTTGAATTCAGTACAGTGATTGACTTGTTCCTCGGATGACCAGCATTTTATTCGAATCGGATTGTTCATGATTTCATACTAAAAATCAGGGGCGATGGGTATGGCTCAGTACCATGTTATTCCTCTTTACAATTGATGCCTGCTAGAGACACACATTGTAAGTCTATAACAAAATCTAAAACCATGCAGTGCGCTCATTGGTTTGTGTTTTGCTGTGTGGCTATTGCTGTTTCGTTGCATGGTTAAATTAGCCGAAACCATTGAATATAGTACTACAACTAATCATTCTTTGTTCTTTGCTCAGGCGAGCTTTTACGGTAAAAAATGATTTTTCTCTATTGTCGTCTATCAAAAGTGGAATTCGAAGATAATTCTATAAGTATTCAGGCATGTATCTAGATTTCGATTCCGATTCAGAAAAGTGCTGGGGATCGATCTGAAAGGTTCAGACTTCGAGTTCCGACGAGATTCTACTCGTTATGAAAAGTTTGAAGCTTGCAGCTGCTCTGAGAATGAAAAGTATTTTGTTTTGCTCTACTGCAATAAACGGCATTAATGCCACCAAAGTTCATTTTCGTGTTAATTTGCTTGCATGCTTTTGGAAAATTTAGATGTGCTCAATTGGACGAATTAGGGTTAATTTTCAGTATATATTTTTATTACAAAAATTGTCTAAATTTAAAAATTGTGTATACATGCAAAACCAAAACGAGGGGAATGAAAGTAAAGGTGTTCTTGATTTAGATTCAAAACAAATCTTCGAAATGTGTATTGTGTTGTCGTGCTGTCCGTCGTTGCACAAGTAAATTCGAAGATAATTTTATTAATGGATGGCTTGAAATATGTATATAAAATAATTTGTACAAAATTGGTAAATAAATAAAAAATGTTTGTCTGTCAGAAAGATGTTGGCAAAAAGAAAAATTAAATTAATACAAGTGAACTTATCGATGGTTGATCAGCTGATCAGCTGGCAATTTGCTTGGAATTTGGCGCACTTTTTAAACAAACAACAATGATCCTTTTTTTTTTAGTTAATTGTAGTAATTCATTTTTGAAGGAGCCAGACAGGTAGTGCTAAGCAAAACACAATACCAACATTGTCAAATGTTGGCAAATTTGCAAGCACCAACGATGTCAACTACAGGAAATACGACTGTGAGAAAGAAATGTGCCTGTTTAAGCGATGATAATTAACCGCTTGACCAATACAATTGTGAAATGCTTATGGAAAATAAACAAACAACAATTCAACAAAGCGGAATGTAGCAGAGAAGTAACTGAAGGTGGCTTAAAATAATTTACTGACTAAAATAAAATAAACACAGAGTTGGCGAAAATTTGTATGTTATACTTTTAAAACTAAAATGCAAACTACAATTTGCTTAAGTTTTTATTACGTGTCCATTTTTAAAAGACGGCTGCTGTATGATGTCACATATGTCCAACATAAACAACACAGCTGCTTCGGGTCTAAATGAAAACGATTCGAAAACGATTCGAAGTGGATTCGAACTCGGTCGAAATCTAGAACACCATTTGTCGGAATGCACTCGTTATGACTTTTCAAAACGAGTCGAAATTAAACTAATATTCACATATTGCGTCGATTTATCATAAAATTACCAAAAAAATAATGACATCCTTACACTTAATTTCCTTATAATAGACTACTGTCCTATAGTAATGAAACGACCAAAATTGCATCAAAAATGACTTTTCCATGCATAAGCTATTGCGAAGCACCGTGTGAAGCAATAGTGCAATAACCTTATGGCAAATTAAAAGCTCCAATATTAGGCAGTTATTTTTGTAAAAGGAAGTTTTGCTAGATCGTGCTTATGAACCGAAATATTTACATTTGAACAAAAAATTTTCAGACTGTCCTATAGCTATGAAATTCACTGTAACATACATAAATAAATATGTACGTATTTACACAAAAATTGTTTTTTTGTGCTCTATAGACAAATTTCTTGCATCTATTAGTTGATGGCTATGAGGAATCAGGTCCGTCATTCTGTGCTTCGATATTTGTGTGAGATCTTGCACAAAGACGTTTTAATGGAGTTTTACATATTTGGGGAAAAGGTCTCTAAGCCATTTCGGAAAACTTTTTGTGGCATTTAATAAGGTAAGCATACTATACATCACGAAATTAAAAAAAAAATAATTAAAACTCTCTTTACAGAAGCAATACAAATTCAGTCGGCAATAATAAATACCTCGGACAACAGCTCCCCAAAACGGCAACTAATGAACAAACTACCTTGTAGTATTTTTAAGTAATAATAATTTCATTATTTTAAGTTGTATTATAAATTAATTGTTATGTTAATTTATATTTTTAATTTGTATTTAAAATTAATTGTATTCAATATTTTAAGTAAAATTATATGGTTATATATTAAGATGATTTTTAATGTTTTCAATTTAAATTGTTATTAATTTTGTTAAGTAATTAATTTTATTTATGTAACTTGTATAATAATAATAATGTTCAAATTGTAAATTTAAAGTAGTTTTATTTTTGGGCAATATATTCCAGTCTGGAACAAAAATTACTAGTAAAATTAAAGACCATTTTTTTTTTTTTTTTTCTAAATGCAAAGAACTAGTAATTTTCTATATCAAATGGACTAGTTTTGCATTAGTTAGAAGCGACTTGTTACATTCTAATAAGGAGCTACTAGTTTTGTTTAATATGCAGGGCGAACCAGTTTGCAACCAGTTGAACATCATACCCGAAAATTCTGGTTGCCTGCAATGACAGCCCCATGTTAAACATAGTTAATTCGTATGCGAGCAAACTAGGTTTGGGACACACAGTTGCACAACGGGGTGGTTGAAAACCAGTTCGCGACTGGAATGTTTTCCTGCAGGGTATGTACAGTCTTTATCTTATGTAGCTTATATATGTATGTACATGCGCAAAAAAAAAAAAACTGCAGTGCGCACGCATACTGTACATACATACATATGTACTCATTCTCACAAAGGCAACTGTCACGCAGTCGACAGAGACAAAGTTCAACAAACTTTTTATGTGCAACAATCAACGACAAGCTAAAGAACACACTGTGCCTCCAAATCGTACGAATGGGGCATTGACCATCCGATGGGCAGCATTTTGAGACCTTCAGTGGGGTAGGATAAAGTAGGCCGGATTACTTGATCAATTACCTACACAGACGCTATAATAAATATGCAAGTATGTGGTTTTTCTTGCATCAGTGTGTGTGTGTCTTTTTTTTTTTTTTGAAGAGGTGTTTGGTGAGAAAAATTTTCGAAAATGCACTGCTGTTATTGTTGCAACAGTGTGGGATTCTAACCCACAAAAAACCTTTCATCTCTCTTCTTCGAGCCCGTTTTTAAATTTTTCAATATTATATCGTAAGGGTCGAGCTGAGCCTTATTGGCTCCTACCTAATTTGTGATCCGCTGCTTTTAAGAGTTTCGCAGTCTTTCTATCCATCTCTGCTTCTTTATTATTTTTGCATACACTCCTTTGACCCTATCCCAATTTTTAAGCTCGGCTAGCATAAAACCTACAATGTTTTCCGGAGTTGCGGAATTCCCTATACATGTATTTAAATTTTGCCTAACTGAAGCATAGTGAGGACAATGAAAAAAAAGGAAGTGTGTGTGTTGGTGTATTGACGACTTTGCCTAAATACATCATATGCATCAGAGACCTGCTAGTAGTGGAACTACTAGTTACTACGTTTTAAGAACTCTACTTAAAAGTTGTAGTAGTATGGTTAAAATACACTAGCCGACGATGAAAAATCTCCAGAAATGAGACTTATCAGGGGTGCCACAGAAATCGATATTGCTTTTGGCAACGGGTGGCAATCACACCAGATACACAGCATTACTTGTCAGATCGAAAGCGAGCAAACCACTTCGCTGTTGTTTTTCTGGTTATAGCATCGTCTCCGTAAACTTTACAAATGTTTTCAGCAGCCTGCGACGCATTCTTATATTTTTCTAACAGAAAAGAAAAATATGACGAAAATATTCCAAATTATCAGTAATTTTTGAATACCTCAAATTATTTTTTGGCTACCTCAAATTATATCCGAGGCGTGCTCAAAAAGTATGCCGAAATTTGAATTTTCGCGGGCTACGTATATTCGAATTTCGATTTTTTTGTGGCGTTATGTTGGTACTCATGTCTCTCACTTATGCCAACAAGCTTGGCCATTTTGAATGTTCACCTAATTGTTGACAGCTGCTTTGATCTTCGATTTTTACCTATTCAAAAAAATGCATCAAAGAACCTGTATCAAATATTGTGTGAAAAACGAAATTAAGTGCGCGGATGCATTCCGAATGTTGACTGTGGCATACGGAGAAGCTATCTTGGACCGAAGCAACGTTTATCGATGGTACAAAATGTTCTCAGAAGGCAGAGAAGATGTGAACGACGAAGAGCGTGCCGGACGCTCGAGCACTTCAACAACAGACGAAAAAATTGATGAAGTGAAGAAAATGCTATTGGCCAATCGTCGAATCACCGTTAGAGAAGTTGCTGAGGACCTAGATATATTGATTGGCTCGTGCCATTCGATTTTTTGCAAAGTTTGCTCCAGAGGGTCATAACTGGTGACGAATCGTGGGTTTAAGGTTACGCATTACCTGCAAGTTATGCGCAAAATGCACGAAGCAATCCGCCAGAAACGCCAAAAAAACAAAATTTGCTTTCCACCGTATTCCCCAGATCTGGCCCCCTGTGACCTTTTTTTGTTTTCTAAACTGAAGAGGCCCCTGAAAGGACGACGCTACGCTACGATTGACGAGATAAAAACGGCATCGAGAAGGAGGGCTGAACAAGATAAAAAAAAATTTTTTTTAAGTGCTTCGCTGGTACCAAGTGTATAATATCTCATGGGGATTACTTTAAAGGGGACAAAATAGATATTCATGAATAAACAAATAATTTTTGAAAAAACACAAAATTCGCGATACTTTTTGAACACACTTCGTAATCAACTGATTCTTGTCAAATTTGGTGCGGTGCTTGGGTACTCTACAAATCTTTTGAATGTCTTTGGTTCCAATATCATTATATCAATATAGATACACAACGATTTTTGATCCAAAAAAGTTTTTTTGACAGATTGTTCCAATAAGAGCCATATGGTATACATATTTATATTTTGATAATACACTAAAAAACTTATAAATTATAAATTTGGTTAAAATATTTTCATACAAAACGCGATACAGCGAATTTTGAATAAAAACAATTTTTTTTGGCGATCTGCCGTATGGGAGCTATACAATAAAGTCAACCGATTTTTAACAAATTCGGTATAGCTCTTAGGAACTTTGAAATTCTATTGAGTGGCAAATTTGGTTACGACATCTTCATAAACAAACGAATTTGCCTTCTGAAAATGTTTTTTTTTTTGAGGTCGTCTTATAGGAGCCCAGATATGCAAAATATAAAATACATTTGTCTGCCCTTACATAATAAGGCATCTAATCTGCCAAATTTGGTTGCTCTAGCTCTTTCCATCTCTGAGATCTAGGCGTTCATATGGTCGGACAGGCGGTCAGATGGACATTGGTATATTGACTTCACTAGTCAACCTGATCATACTTTGGGGACCTCTGATGTCTCCTTTTGTATCTTACATACATTTTCCGCTAACACAACAGACGGAAGTGTAGAAATAATATTTCTTAACTTGGTAACTAGTTCAAGCATGATTATACTTAAGATAACTCATTCATTTCACATTTTTCAATTTAATTTATTCCAATTCTATTTACTACATTTTTATATATATTATCAGCGTGTTTACAATGGTTGTATAGTATTGTATACATTGGTGACATGACTTAACGCCAGAAGACTTAACGCCAGAAACGATATTTGGGATTATGACCGTTTCTAGCACGGACTTAAAGGCGTCATAAATTTCCGCAAATAATTAGACAGCGACGAGGACGCTTGATGGCAACATTTAAACGCCGATAGATTTTTAAAAAACCTATTCCTAGAGTGCGCGCATTGGATAATATTATGACATCCTTTTGTAAGCCTTGATAAGAATCAACTGTAAAAGGCGAAGCTTTTAAGTTCGTCGGTATTTGGCGTTGTAATGCGCTGCAATGATTTGTGTAGGGTGTTATTACGCCGTATTTGTATTTGGTTGTGAGCATAACCTTGTCCATTTCTACATGCAATTTGGCCACAAACTTAGCTTTATTATGTCCATAACAGTTTTAGCCTCCAGTGAGTCGATCTTGGTGCGATAAAGTTTTACAAGTTTATGGGTTAACTTTAGTAAACCATTTTGGGCGTATAATTTATCATCATCGAATTTAAGCCTGTTTTAAGGCAATGGACAGAGTTGTTGGCCTATCTTAACAATCACATTAATGATCTGTTCCTGCAGTTGCATTTTAGTTTGTAGCAACCCGCAAAGTACCACTGCCTTAATACGCTCCCGCTGGGGCACATCAATGGAATCCCAATTGCGCTCCACATGCTTACTTAAAGCAATGGCGCTGGCGACGCGTGTGTCAATATCAAAGCCCACCTGTCTGAGTATATCTGTCAGCATTCTATTTCCGCAAGCTTGTCTTTGCAAGCGCGTAGTTCTAGTTGTATTCTTCGCATCGGTTCACGCTAGAGCTTTTTGGAAAGCTCTTTTCACGTGCTAACACGTATTTGATTAATTGTTGTTTGCTTTTAGTCGTTCGTGAGTTATAGCGTCGTAAACATGGAGCAAAATAAAGAGAAAATACGGCATTTTTTACAGTACTGCTACGATAAAGGCAAAAATGCATCTCATGCTGCCAATAAAATTTGTGCAGTTTATGGACCCGATACAGTTTCCATTTCCACCGCACAACGATGGTTTCAACGTTTTCGTTCTGGTGCAGAGGTGATCGAAGATGCGCCACGGTCCGGAAGGCCTGTTGTCGAAAATTGCGATAAAATCGCTGAATTGATCGAAAGAGACCGGCATAGTAGCAGCCGTAGCATCGGCCAAGAGCTGGGCATGAGTCATCAAACCGTTATAAACCATTTGAAGAAGCTTGGATTGGAAAAGAAGCTCGATGTATGGGTGCCACACGACTTGACGCAAAAAAACATTTTTGACCGTATGGATGCATGCGAATCGCTTCTGAATCGCAACAAAATCGACCCGTTTTTGAAGCGGATGGTGACTGGCGATGAAAAGTGGGTCACTTACGACAACGTGAAGCGTAAACGGTCGTGGTCGAAAAGCGGGGAAGCTGCCCAGACGGTGGCCAAGCCTGGATTGACGGCCAGGAAGGTTCTTCTGTGTGTTTGGTGGGATTGGCAGGGAATCATCCACTATGAGCTGCTCCCCTATGGCCAAACGCTCAATTCGGACCTGTACTGCCAACAACTGGACCGCTTGAATGCAGCACTCATGCAGAAGAGGCCATCTTTGATCAACAGAGGCCGAATTGTCTTCCATCAGGACAACGCCAGGCCACACACATCTTTGGTGACGCGCCAGAAGCTCCGGGAGCTCGGATGGGAGGTTCTTTTGCATCCACCGTATAGTCCGGATCTCGCACCAAGTGATTACCACCTATTTCTGTCCATGACGAACGCGCTTGGTAATCGGAAGTTGTCCACAAGAGAGTCCTGTGAAAATTGGCTCTCCGAGTTTTTTGACAATAGGGAAGCGAGCTTCTATAAGAGGGGCATTATGAAGTTGGCATCTCGTTGGGAACTCGTCATCGAACAAAACGGCGCATATTTGACTTAAATCGCATTATTATAACCAATTTTATGAACAATTGAAAATTCAATAAAAATACCGCAAGACTTTTTTTGACAACCTAATATTAGTAGGACTTCGGTAGCTTTGAGCACCCGTTTAGCTGTAAGTTGTAAAATTTGTAAAACATTACATATATTTGACACACATTCAATATTTCTTACCATATTTGCGTATTTCGGGTCTACGCTTAGTGTGTCCTGCAAATGAAGGTAAACGCGCTCCAATCTCTCATAAAAAAATTGAATCCATGATGCAAGAAAAATCAAAAGTGACTGCGTATTAAACACGTTCTAAAACATCTGCAATTTTCACTTGTGCACACAAACTCATACAAAACCAATTGGCATAGAAAGCAACGCCGAGCTACAAAGATGCTTACGATAACGATAAGTTTAGAGTTGTTGAATCGGGTAAATTGTTAGCTCGATATTTATATCAAATGCGTAACGATAAAAATAATTTGGATCAAATAAAAATAGTTAGTACTATTTGATGAACAGGCCATAGCAGGCGCGCACAGATGCTGAAGGGAGCCCGGGGCAGAATAATGTGGGGCCCTTTCTTTCAAATACGCATATAAATGGATTATAAATGAAATAGGAATAAAACGAACATAT
>JBAMAX010000026.1:0-19785 GCA_037043745.1 Chymomyza amoena
AAATTAAAATTTAAGCATATTTACCATTTCGGCCGATTGTTGTAATCTATGCATGAACTTGTCGTGGAAGTGGTTGACCATACGCTTCACTAGTAAGACTTGCTTGTGTCCATTTGGACAAGGACATGACATTGGAATTCAAATTCGGCTGATCAATGCGCGCTATTTGCTTTACGACTATTGAATCTCCCTGCCAAGTGACAAGCTCCGTTTCAAAATGATATTTTAGCGCATCAAACAGTTCTTGAGCTAAGGTAAACCGCAAAAGTATTTTCGTCTTTTCTCCCAATACTTGAGGTATTTGTAGTTATCCATCTTTAGGACTTTTACACTGATTTTATCAGATGGCTTGTGGACGCAACCCAGGCAGAGTAAACGGTTCCAGTAATCTAGGCCTACCACTGTTTCCTCGAGAGTTTCGTCGTCACAGGTGATCACCTCAAGCTCCGTAAAAGTTCCATCGCAAAAACCAGCAATATTTTGGTTTATAATTATAAATGAACTTTCACAACGACTGTTTGATTTGGAATGATTTTGTATGCTTTAAATTTGATTACAACAAATTTTCAGCCTACTAGGATGTGTATGTAAAATATCGGACTTTGCAGTGAATCGGGAAAAAATGGGAAGTCGAAGAAATGTACAAAAATAAATTACGCTAAAGAAAAATTATTTATTTGGATATTATCAGTATATATCAGATCCCTGATCCACATTTGGGTTGTAAATAGCAAAAGTAGCAAGTAAAAGTGCTTTATAAGAAAGTGCCTGCCGCAATGTATAACTTTTTTGAAAGCACATTTTATATTTCTGTATTTTATATTTATATCAAAAAATACAATTTACATTTTTTTTACACTTCGATTCCTGTATTTTTTTTTTTTCGGTTACATATATAACGGTCAGACGGAGACGTGGCAGATGTAGATTTTTGTCAATATGTTATCGGTTTACTTTTTTTAATGTAATTTTTGATCGATTTTGAGTTACTCTGTTAACAAGTATGGACACGCATCCAACAAACCTTAGATCATCGAAATCGGCCCAGCCGTTCTTGAGTTATAAATGGGTATTATAATAAATTTTAAACATTTTTGAAGGAAGTTAAAAATTTTTTGCACCAATATCTACGAGTGAGTAATATTTAATGCCATTTCTTATATAATTTTGTGCTTGGTTGTTAAATAAAACTAAAATCAATTACCTTAAATAAAGGCTGTTTTTTGTTTTAAAAAAATATGATATATTGTTTTAGGCTCTAAAAATATATCTGATATTCTGAATAGAGAAATCTACCAACAGATCCATTTTGTTGTTAAAAACCTAAGCCCGTTACTCAAACTCAAATATTTGAATTTACTCAGCATTTATTTGGCAAACAAAAAGCATTTCAATCGAATTGCTAAATTTTGACTCTGAACAGATTTCAGCTACCAGGCGAACAAAAATCATAACCAAGCAGCTACAAAATAAAAATGTTTCTAAAACTGTCACTAAAAGTATGCAGCAAAAAAAAGGGCTTATGTCAAATTTATGTAGCATACTTTTTTAGCCTTAGTGCAGCTTACAATTCACAACCTGTTCAAACAGTAGTAGTCTTAAGACGCAACTTTTTTCATAGTGCAGCTTACAATTCACAACCTGTTCAAACAGTAGTAGTCTTAAGACGCAACTTTTTTCGATGGATATTAATATTGTTTTTTTTTTTTGTATTTTCTACTGTTTATATCATATTCTATTATAAAGTATTTTATAATTGTATTTTAGTTTTAATCACGCTTTTGATTGGTACGTCCAATAGCGAGAAGGATTCATACTATATTTGGAGGTCTGCGTGCTTCGTCGCCTTATGGTTGGCGTTTTGGTGCCTCATTGAAAGCCGCCAGAAACTCATCCATTTGCTTGTGATATATAACATTGGATTCCCCAGTGGAAGCCACCAGCATTTCGCCCTCTTCAACGTAGGAAACATCTTTCGGCTCATTCTGCGCTTGCCGATAAATTGATTTCGCTTTTTTACACTCTGTTGCATATATCGCAAGCTCCTGGAGTGTTGATGCGTTTTGGTGCCTCATTGAACACCGCCAGAAAGTCATCCATTTGCTTGCGATATATAACATTGGTTTCCCCAGCGGAAGCCACCAGCATATCGCCCTCTTCAACGTAGGAAACATCTTTCGGCTCATTCTGCTCTTGCCGATAAATTGATTTCGCTTTTGTACTTTTAAGATAAATGCGATGAGCATCTTTCAGATCATCCAAACATTCCTCACAAATCTGTTCTGGAAAATTAGTTGGCAAAGGCAGCTGCAGCTTTAGCGCAGTGTGTTAGCGAATCAGTGATAATATTGGAATCTTTAATGTATAATCTACATTTTCAAATATAGATGAGCAGCTTTCAGATCATCCAAACATTCCTCACAAATCTGTTCTGGAAAATTAGTTGGCAAAGGCAGCTGCAGCTTTAGCGCAGTGTGTTTGCGAATCAATGATAATATTGGAATCTTTAATGTATAATCTACATTTTCAAATATAGATCTAAACTCCAATCCAAGCTCATCTGTTGTCATGCATATGACACACAAAACTTCCTTGCCGCAAATCTTGATGCCCATTTTCTCTTAATAACAAATTTGCTTCGAAATGATTGAATCACTTTTTGGGGGTAACCTCAAAAAAGTCTTAAAACGATGTATTTTTGGAGATTAAATTTCAAGTATTTAAAATTGGCATATTAAAAAAAAGCAACAAAATATAAAATTTTGTTTAAAAATAATAAAACTATTTAATATACAAGTGAGCCCAGCAGACGTCGTCCTGCCCTAACTTTTTGAATACTCTTAAAGTGTATAAACATTGTAAGATTCTCTAGTTAGCTTATCTAGACAATCATAAGAATTTTGGATTAGTTGACTTTCATGAAAAGTCAAAGCACATTGTCAAATTTAATCGAAATCGGCTGACTATATCATATAGCTCGCATATGACGAGTCGGTCCAAAAAAACGTTTTTTATACAAAATTCGATGTGTTTCGTTTGTTTGTAAAGATATTTGAACTAAATTCGGCATTCAGATCTTTTTTAAGGTATTTAAGCACTGTGTCAAATTTTATTGAAATCGGTTGACTATATTATATAGCTCCCATAGGAACGATCGGTCAAAAAAAAATTTTTTTTGCTTAAAAATTCTTGTTTATGGTTTTTTGTGAAAGAACCGGATTTTATTGCAAGCTAGTGGTACAGGGTATCCCAAAGTCGTCCGCGCACGACTTTACGTACGTCATTTTTTTATACTGGCTACTTCAACTTAAACTGTTTCTTTTGTGACTGTAACTGTTTTCTGAGCGCGCGACGCTTTGAATTTCACAATAGTTAAACTCATGGACAAAATAATAGGTGCGAATTTTTTTTTTGTGCTCAACAGCTTATTTTGTATATTTTTTTCCATCAATACAAAAAAACGCAATGAGAATTTCATAACTTATACTAATCATAATATAATGAAAAAATCATTGGCCTTAAAAGCTTTCGAATAAAATAAATATTAAATAATCTCAGGTGGCCACAATAATAGGTGTAATCATTTAATTTTATTAATTACATCGAAATTTTGCCAGTTTTGGTCCCGTTTGGTATAATGCTCTTATATCCCAGTTAATACCCTTTGTATCCGCCATTATTTTGCAATACTTTAGCCATTCTTGTAGGCATAGATGAAATTAGCTTCCTACATGTTCCTATTGGAATACTGTACCAAGCTCTTTGAATATTTTCCCATAGTTGGGTTTTATTTTTGCAAACAGTTTTTCCGACTTCTTTTTTAAGCTCTCCCCAGAGGTTCTCAATGGGTTTGAGGTCTGGGGATTGACTTGGCCACTCGAGAACGTCCACCTTATGCTCTAGGAACCAATCCTTTACGAATCGGGATGAGTGCTTCGGATCGTTATCCTGCTGGAACTTCCATAAAAGTGGCATGGTATCCTCGGCATATGGTAGCATTACCGTCTCCAATATATCTTTAAAAACCAATCTGTCCATAGTACCATCAATCAGATTTATCGGACCAACACCTTCCCAATAAAAACAGCCCCATACAATGAGGCTGCCACCTCCGTGCTTTACGGTTTTTTGGGTGAACCTAATATTGAATTATTTTCCCTGAGGCCGACGAAAATTCCTTTTGGCATCATTTCCAAACAAATTTATCTTTGTTTCATTGCTCCAGAGTATATTTCGCATTTTTTCTCACCCAACGGTCCGCACCAGGTTTTGCGATCCAATGCAAATTTTGTCCTCATCTTTAAATTTACAGATCGAAGCAATTATACTTTACGGGCAATTCTACCTGGTAGATTTGCCTTTTCAAAACGTCGCCTGACGATTCGTGACGATATAACGTTACCAATTTCACTGGTGATTTTCCTGGAAGGCAGGAACGGGTCGCGTTTAACCAATGTGACGATGTAATTGTTGGTCACTGATGAGGTTTTTGGGGGGGGCACCTCGAGTTTCTACCTTCGGTTTAGGTTTTAATGCATTTGTGAAAAAGTTCTCTGAACGTTTCATGATCGTGGCAATATATTTTTACGATTTTCCTTCATTTCTTAGTCTTTGAACAAGTCTTCTCTCCTCCGCACTGCAGTGACGCCCACGACCCATCTAGTATAATTTAATTTATAATTAAACTCATATTTAGTTGCATTTTCTTGATACCTTACTTTCTGCAACCAAAAAGTTCCACTAACTTATTGAAACTTAAAGTTTTTCTACACACACCTACATATTTTATTGACCAGCTAAATTTAGTGTCTCAGCAAATACCAACTTGGCAAATTTTATTGACCACAAAATTAAATCGGGAATTTACCAAATTCACACCAAAACAATGTAACCATATGTAAAAAATATTATGTTTATGTAGAAAACGTTGTGTACACATTTTATATCGATAAACTAAAAATTACAGTGTTCACACCTATTATTTTGTCCATGAGTGTGTATGTACACACAAACACACGCACTTACATATGTATGTATATTTGCTGCGCAAAATATTTTAACTCAATTTCCCTGCACAAAGTTTTTGTTTTACACAGGTTACGACAGGTTGAGCCCCCAAATGTAGGATTGATGTTCATCCGTTTATTAATATTATTATAATTAGTGTGTAAAATATAGACTTATAGCAACAACTTTAAACGACTTTTTACTACTTTACAGCTTTTAAACCTCTGCTGCTCTTGACTAGCGCTTTTCGACTCTTCTTTGTTCTGCCCACACTGCTGTTTAGCGCGCTGCCAACTCCTGCATTGCTTTTTTTTAACCAAATTTCCTATTTTGGTACAATAATAATCATTTATGTGTGTGAAAGTGACCTTTTTATTTTGATTTTTTTATCTTAACAATTAATATTATTTGCACTTATAAGCATTTGTATAGCGTTACGGTTATAGTTAGACACTGTATGTAAACAGTTCGCAACTGGTGATTTTTCGTCTCCCATTTGCTTACATTTTCCAAAATTCATTTATCCCATTATACTTTGTTGTACCTATATCCACCCCCTGCGAACTTCGCTCACAAGCCCCCGATTATTTCCATAAAGTTCATCCCAGCATGCCTGTTCGAGCTTTCATGTTTTGAGTTAGTGCTTCTCAATTTCAATTTCCAATAATTGAAAAACTATTTATGTATCTATTCTACAGCCTCTTCTACCTAAGTTTCTTATCTCTGACCTAACTATTTTTATGTAGCTCTGAACTGTCTGCTATGTATAGTGTTCCTTACTTGCTCTTCTTTCCTAACATTTTTAAAATATCTGCTCTGCGATCTTCGTAATGTCTCACTCCCATGCTCTGCAATACTAGAGATAAGAAATTTTCACAAATTATTGATTTGTACCTAAAAAGAATGTTTTCGACTGACAGGAAATTGATCAATGTTGCTTTTCAAGAGTAACTATGTTATGTGCACAGCAGAAATTTAATAAATTTAGCTTGGATATTGAATTCGAAAACGTATAGTAAATAGGACACTATGGTTAGTGTGGGCACACTAACCATTGTCATCTGTGGCGCTAACTTAGTTGAAAAACAAACTTTAGTAAATAATTGAGTAAGAGCAATTGATTGATAGCCAAAGTCTTTTTATAGCATTGAATAGCTAACGAAGTGTAACAGGTAAGAAATGTGTGTGTGTTTTTTTTTATTTATTCTAGGCACTACAGCTCTCTTTTTTACATCATCTCAGTTCCTACTGAATGCATTTGATAAGCCGGGTGTTTGCAGCCATCTCCAGTCTTCGATTCTCATTCGATTGAAGCCGCATGTGCTACACGGTGTTGTTTCTCGCAGCGCCCTAGGTCGCCTTGAATGCTACGATGATGTGGCACAACCTTTGCCATGCGATTGTGTTTTCCAGCATGAACACTATCAACTCCTCTGAGGGTGGAAGTGCTCCTACTAGCGTTCTTTACCTCGTACATTGGTACAGAACATGCTCTGCATTTTCTTTCTCCTCGGGACATGCCGGACAGAAAGGGGTGTCGTCGTGCATAAACCTATGCAGGTATTCTCTGCATCCTCCATGGCCTGAGAGGAACTGCATGAGGTGGTAATTTGCATGACCTCCGCTACTGTCGATGCACTCCGCCAGGCTTGGAATGAGCCTATACGTCCACCTTCCTTTTCCCCACCAGCAGCAGGTTGATCCGCGAATTGACGGCTTTCTTCTCGGCATCAAAGCGTCGCAGGCCACAACCAAACTGTGTATTAGCTGTTGTGTAATCTAATCATTAGCTGAGCAGAAGCTAATGATCCTAATGTCTCGATAAACATTTCCTTGTCGAAGCAACTATCTTTCCATTTAGGTCCAGATGTTTTTGGGCTCTGCTGCGGTTTTCTTGAGCAAAATTGAAAGAGGATAACTTGGTGGTCACTAAATGTGAACACTTCTCTTACTTTCCATTTTATATTTTTAATTAACGAGTTGCTCAGCTCCAGTTGTGGGAGCGTTTCCAAGATGCAGTAACCTCTAGCACTTGTCTCCCAACTGCCCCATTCAGCTGCCCACGCGTTGAAGTCCCCAGCGATGACCACTGGAGCTCTGGGTTTTGCGTCTGCTACCTTGTTATCCAACATATTCCTAAATTCGCTGATTGTCCAGCTAGGAGGAGCGTAACAGCTATAGTATGTGACCCCATTTATCGTCGCTCTGGTTGCTTTTTGGTTATTGCTGGCAGCAACACTATTTCCCTGTATTGGTTTGTATGATTCACTAATCAGGACTACGTCTGTCTTCTTTTCGCGCACTGTTTGCGTTAGCAGTGACTGTGCGGCTTCGCAGTAGTTTAGGTTCAGCTGTAATACCTTCATTTTTGTTGTAGCATGCATAAAGGGTCCTTGTTGCGGTCTCTTGCACCGACACAATTTAGAGCAATCTGTTTCGCACTTGACGTGCCTTGCCTGGTGACCAAACTCGAGGCACCTGAAGCATCGCATAGGGGAGGCTGCTTTCTGTCTGAGCCCGGTGTTTACCCAGGCGACTCTTTTTGACCCGATATTGAGGCCTTTTCCGCACTTTTAACATGTAACCGTATGGTGGCAATCTGCGTTTCACCGTAAGCTCTTCTTAGCTTTACGTCTGACGCGGCTACATCTGTTACTTGGATCTGTTCCTTCAGCGCAGTGCAGATACCCTCGGTGGTCGTTGTCTCCTCCAAATCCTTGCGTTCAATCGAGATGCTTTGCGAAAGTGAACTTCTGCCTCTTCTGCCAGTGCTTCTCCGACAAGTGCCTGGAAAGCGACTGTCTCCTCTCCAGACTTGCTTTGTTCGAGGAAGAGTTCGCCCTTCTGGGTTCTGCGAACTTTTGAGACTGAGTGTGTGTGTGTGTGTGTGTGAGTTTTCAAGCACATGTTGTTGGATTTGGTTTCTGTGTGTGGAGATGGTAGGACAACAAAAAAGTGAAAAGGTGAGAAATTGGAGAAGAGCAGTTACTTCGATTACTTGAGTGAAAAAACGATAAAAGGAGAGAAAAATCAAAAGGAACGGTTAGAGAGTAGAAAATGATTCTAAACACATTGGTCCAGCTACAATAAAAATACAAACTCTTACTCTTGTATAAAAACTTATTTTGGCCGATCGGTCCTATGGGCGCTATATGATATAGTCAACCGATAGTGATTTAATTCTGTACAGTGCTTGGGAACTATAAAAAACTTTCAAATGCCAAATTTGGTTACGATATCATCATAAACAAACGAATTATTCATTTAAAACTTTTATTTTTTTCCGAGGTCGTCTGGGAGCTATATAACTTAACCCCGATATAAAAAAAATAAAATAAACTTGTCTCCTATGGGATCTAATGTGAAAGTTTGGTTACTCTAGCTCTTACCGTCTCTAAAATCTAGGCGTTCAAACGGGCAGACGGACATATGTATATCGACTTTTCTAGTTCCCCCGATCATAATTTAGGTAACTTTGGGGTGTCTTCGATGACTCCTTCTATATGGTACATATATTTTCGGTTTGCAGAAACTTAATATACCCTTTTTACCATACGGTACAGGGTATAAAAATTAATTCCAATTGGAAAGTTCTTGGTAGGAATTTGTAGAAAAATGTTTTTCGATAGAAAGGGTACAGGGTATTCTACTGTCGGGCACCGCCTCGATTGTACAACATTTTTTTCATTTCTCGAGGGACATATTCTCTGTTTCCTTCTATAAAAACCAGCTTTGTTACAAATTTCGGAAATAAGGCACAAACCATCATACTGCCACCTCCGTGTTTAAAACATGGCTTTAAATTCAATTTTTGCAGCTCAATATTGGACTTTCTTTACGCATATGTCATCACGTCAAAGCCCAGCATTTTAAAATTGCACTCGTCTGCAAACATCAACGTAACAGGTCGCTCAAAAAGTCTCCGGCCTAACTAAGAAAAACACAATATTTTAGCGAAATTCGATTTTATTTATCAACATAATTTCCATCTAAGGTAATACATTAATTTAAAAAATAAAAAAAAATGTTTTTGAAAAAAATTAAAAAGCACCATACAGGCCTCAGAATCGTCACTTCGTTGTTGTTTTTGGTCCAGCGGCACCCACTTTGCCAACTTTATTTTCATGCCCAAATATTCATGCAAAATTGTGAATACGCTGCCTTCTGATAACTTTGAGACTTCAGCTATCTCCTTCGATTTTAATTTACGGGCGGTCAAAACGATTTTTCGAATTTTTATGATGTTTTCTTCGGTAACACCCGTTTTTGGGCGACCACTGCGTTCAGCGTCCTTGGTGTCAGTACGACCACGTTTAAATTCGTTATACCAGTCTTTAATGGTTGTCATTCCTGGAACAGAGTCCGCACCTTTTGAGTGCAATTTTTTTTTATTTATTAATTCAAATTGTTACGAAATCTAGCAAAACCGTGCAAAATCG
Organism: Chymomyza amoena; assembly: GCA_037043745.1. Lineage (NCBI taxonomy): Eukaryota > Metazoa > Arthropoda > Insecta > Diptera > Drosophilidae > Chymomyza > Chymomyza amoena. Next base: position 9,447 of record JBAMAX010000026.1, read on the forward strand.
TAGCGAGCTAAGGAGTTGCCACCTTGATTCGAAAACAAATAATTAAATTTCGGAGTTTTTAATTTGGCATAAGTCAAATGTAAATTATAAAATTGTTAATTTAGTTGACGAATTTTTTGTGAATGTTCATTGTTCAACCGTGCAATTTAGAATAGCAGCCAAGAAGAAATTTGTTCCAAAAAAAAACATAAATTAAAATTAAATCTGCACAAATGCTCGACATCTGCCAGTTCTTCGCGTTAAACCTCTTCACGCAGCCCATTGGCAGAATCTCAGTCAGTACAGCTTTTGTGTAACCAACCATTCGTTCCCATGCGCCGCCCATGTGGGGCGCTCCTGGTGGAATAAACGTGAAAGACATTTCAGGATATTTGCTCTCTATTACGGAGATCGATATGCACTCAATCTCCTCCCTTAGGCGAGGCGCCGCGAAAATGAGTTCCATTGTCTGACATCAAGCGACGAGATATACCACGCCGACCAGTAACCTGTTTCAAAACCATAAGAAACGAGTCTGTTGACAAGGATGACACAATATCCAGATAGACAGCGCGAACAGTGAGGCAGGTGACTAGAACTCCCCACCGTTTCTCCCTGCGTCGTCCTACTGCAACGTCGATCGGTCCAAAGTAGTTCACACCAGTGTATGTAAATGGCTTTGTGTGTTGCGACAGCCTCTCTATTGCCAAATCATTATCCAAATCGTCTTATTTTGCAGGCAGTGCAGCTTTTTGCCGCTTCTCTTACCAGCGCTCGTAGGCCAAAAATCCAGTATCGTTGGCGCATCTCATTTACCACGACCTTGTTGTGCAAATGGTGATATTTCCAGTGGTAGTATTCCGCCAATAAGTACGTCACTCTATGACGACGTGTCAGAATTGCTCGGCGCTCCACGCTGAATTCGACGCCATCAATAGCAACGATTCGTCCTCGTACGCGAAGTCTAGGTATGGCGAACATCTGAACAGTATACTTTTTCTGTTCGTCAGGTGTTCACAAGTCTTCAAATGATCAATCTATTCAGAAGATTCCTCCTCCTGGCAGACGCGTATAAGCAAGGCGTCCGTCTCAGTATCCTGTTTTAGTTGCAGCAGACCTTTTAATAAATCGCCCCACGATTTCTTAGCAATAAGGCGTAGATACTTCAGTACTCGTATCTGAGCGACACGCAGGCGCTCCAGCTTGCTAAATCGGTATAGGTCGGGCATAATACGCACTAAAGTTAATACGTGAGTTGTGCTATGCTCTGCATGGTACAACACGCTTCTGTAGCTATTTATTATGAATTCGGGACCAGTGAACCAGCGTTTGGAATCGTTGATTTCTGGCTTTCTTGTCAGATTGGTATCCTGTATAGAGCGTCTTGGGCATCGCTCCAGATACTGATACTTCAGATTCAATATACTTTGCCAGTCGTATGCCCAGTATTGCGGCCATCAACTCCATCCTAGGCACAGATATCGGCTTAGCTTTGTTGAAAAACCACTCATAGGGCTTACCTGAAAATACTGGCAAATTTCTGCCAATAACTGGGCGTGCCGCTATTGGGGTCGACGTCAACGCAGCAGCAATTGGCGCGTAGTTTGCTAAGCAATCGCGCGGCGAAGCTGATGAAACTATTCCAGGTGTGGCCCACATAGTTGTAGGGGTCGCTAGTTGGACCATCTCTGATGCGTCGCTATATCCAGTGGCGTTACAAAACAATGTATCCTAAAACTGCTTCATTGCATCAATAGACTGTACTCTACTGCAGTCTATACTGCCTCCTTGCGTCGGTGTAGATGTACTCGTAGACATTGCTGCAGACGACACACGTGGGTGATCTAACTGCTCATTACCAGCTGTTGCCATCTCGCCTTTGCCAACATCAAAATCAGCCAGTCCTAATGGGCAGTACACACTTCTGAAAGCTTTCCATCTCACTCTTATGATGACTAGTCGTCTCTTTCGCAGGTGCTCTTGAGTTTTGTCTCTCTATACCAACGCACGCGGTATTACGTAACACTTTGAGGTTATATACTGATACTCTGCACCCCTGATGGATATTAGACACTCTGCCTAACACTCCGTACACCATGCGAGATGCTTAAGCTGCGCTCTCGTACTTTCGCACTCCAGACGGATATCAGACTGCTCTGGCAGTCTACGCACGAAATGTAGAATACGCCGCCATCGCTTACTTTCAGCAAAGTATTTCAGAATGTTAAAATACTATCAGCGAAGTATTTCAGAATTTTGAAAATAAGTATTTCAGAATGTTGAGTGGTGTCTCGCCCACGACGCCAACGCGGTCCACATATGACAAGCCTCTATTTTTCATTTACTCAGGTTGGGCTGTAATCTTTATTGTTTCATATTACATTTAATTATTCGATATTATTTTTCTACTTACACTTGTGGTTCGCATTCGCCTCGATGCGGTCTTGATTTCACTTAATCGAGTTCTCTCACTAACAGATTAAAGCCCGGCGCATGCTTGACTGCAGGAGCTATTGCAGTAGCTGCTACAGTCCAGCGTGTGGCTGACACAAGCCGATTCGAACTCAGTCGAAATCTAGAACACCAATTGTCGGAATGCACTCGTTATGACTTTTTAAAAGGAATTGAAATCTAGAACAGGCCTGATAACACTAGTCTACAAGGAAAAGTATCCGAAATAATTTAAGCTAATTTCTGCTTCTCTGTCCATGCAAAATTCGGATTGATAACTAAAATTCATTTATTAGTTTGAGTTTTTACGATAATCGTATCTTTCGTGTTTAATGGAACTACCCACATTTAACTTCATAATGTTTTGACATTTACATAGCACAGGTCAACATGGTTCAGTTGTTGGAAAGCTAAGAGTCATTTCCCAAGTAATTTGGTGCGTAGAATCCGAATCCAGCATCAGAACTGCCCCATCACGTCAGGATTTTGAGATATTTGAGGTTATGTACCCAAAAAATAACATAACCTCAAATATCTCAAAATCCTGAAGTGATGGGGCAGTTCTGATGCCGCAAATGATAAATCGTGAATACGTCTTGAGAAAATGTCCGCATCACTAGATATGATGTTTATGTGCTATAGAAAGTATCACATTAAGCATTAGGAATTACATGGAAGTAAGGCTTTTCAGCAGCAAGCACGTTCTCAAAGACCCCACTTTCTTGTGAAAAATACATGGAGGCCAGTATTGGCTTTGTTTTAAAAATGGGGGCGTAAATGAAAAACGCCTCCCACCGGATATGGAGCCTAACTTCAACTACACGTACGTGGTTTTATTTATTAGCTTGTTGGGCAATCCGAATGTTCCTCTGTTTATGGGTACTATAGTTTGTTATGCTTAAAAAGGGAAATATTGCTATCGATAAGAAAATGGTTTATTGCCCAAGGTTTGGCCTTTTGAACTATGTATTGTTTTGTTTGGCCTTGCAATTTTCATGCTCTACTACAAATTACTTTGAATCCTACAATTTGCTACCTTTAAAATTCCAAGTCTTATTATTTATATATTACGCTACATTAAGTTTTGCCTACAATATATTTTCGCAATTATTTTTGTAAATATTTAAGTCACTTATGGAAAACTATTCGTTATGCAAGTAATTTAATTTTTCGTCTACATTTTCTTTGGGTATTCAAGAAATAAATAAATAAATGACGTACGTTAAAGTCGAGTGCGGACGACTTTGAGATGCTAAATCCGGTATATTACTTAAGATCTCCAAAAGACATTTGATTATCAAATTTAATCACGATATCTTTATAAACAAGTACTCTTCTGCTTGTGCAGGATAAATCTTCTAAAAAGAATCTTACTCTATTTGGAGCATCACGATAAATTTCATTCCAGGAGTAGCGTCAATGGTTTTTCGCCAAGTTTGGCCTGGAGCTTCCGGGCGGCAAGACTCATTAGGGTTCAAGCGTCGTGCTTATTTTGCAATGTAGGCTTTCGATCCAAAGATATTTGTATATAAAAGTGCTGCTCGAGCCTTTCCACGTCTCTCTAATCGATATGCAGCTGGATTTCCAGATGTGGTTGTGAATGACAAAGGAGGATTTAGCTTTATTAATTCCGGCGGTTAGACGTTGGTCTGCTCCTCTTTTACTAGTGATAACGCTTCTAAAGTGTGTAAAGTATTGGACGATTCTACATCGGTTAACTTTTGATCATCTGCATACTAAAGATCTTCTAGATGTGCAAACGGTGTCTACTGAAGTCTGTCTCTGCCATTTAATTATCTTCGCATAACTTCATTCAAGCATAGAATGAATAGAACTGAAAGCCACAGTTCTCCCGAAAACGCTGTGTCAAATTTGATAATATCATTACCAGGCGACTTACTACTTTGACTGCCATTACTTCTGCCTTAGAAGGCGGTTTGACTTTTGTACCCCTTAAAAATGTAGCTACATAACAAGAGGATTATTGAGTAGCACTTCCAAAAAGTGCTCTGCCCATTTAAAACACTGCACTATGGTCCAGAATTCAATTTTTTTGGCATAAACTCTAAAAATAAAGCTACAGACTTGAAACTTTGTACGTTTTATTTTTAAATCATAAATAGTTTGTAGACAAAATTTGAAGTCCGTGCGACCACGCCCTCTCTTGCCTCCCATATAAACTACTGTTATGACTTAGGATTCAAAAAAGCTCTATACTGTTTTCATCTTCAGAAATGATATTTTTATATTTTAAAATAAAATATTAACAAACATAATAAATGGGTATATGAATATTGTTTTATAAATAATCAAACTCTTCTTCTTCTACTTCTACATTAAGAATTTCGGAATCAGAACTCGAATCAGAATCTGAGTCCAATATATGTTCTGATGGATCTGGTTGAAAATTAGATGGTATATCCAAAATAATGTGAAACTTTTTTAAAATGTTTTCATCGAAGTTGGTTATCGACGAGAATTTGCTACTTGCGAAAGCTCTTCTTGCCGTATTACCATCATTGGTATTGCCGCAGCCATTCTGTTTCGGCATGCTTACTCGTAGGCCCATTTCTCTCCAAATCTCCTCCTGAATATATTTTTTTCGAATATTCATTTTAGCTTTGTCATCTCCTTTTATATGCCACTTTTTTATCTCAGCTCTGTATGATACATTTAAGACAAATTCAAAAAACCGGATCCAAGCATGTAGTGGACTTACCCCAAATTGTAAAGATTTTATTTTTGGTGCAAAGGTTTCTGAACTAAAATTTGTAATTTTCAATATTTGTGTTGGTTTGACTCCACAGATCGGACAACATTGAGTAGATTTAGTGTCTGTTAATACGTTTAGGACTTTTCTATCTATGAGTGTCATATGCATTTCATAAGTAACTTCGATATCACGAGTTTCATCATATCTATAAGCAAACGACCTAAGATTATTAATTTGAATATCTAACTGATTTTTTTCCATCATTATGTGGGAAGCAGTTTCTTTTATCAACTCAATTTTTAGCGGCCTGCAAAATCGAATGGACTGCGGTGCTTTGTTGATCCAGATATGCCGATTAAACGAGTCTATAATTTGTATGGGTATGACAGAAGTTACAAATAAAGTTTGATCACAAATTTCTGTGCCAGGTGTTTCAGTTTCAAATTTCTGCTTGTAAGCACTATGACCAGTTGTCCCATCAAAACCGTTGCTGCAAATTAATTTGATTTTGAAGATATCTGGAAATTGCTTGAAAACATCCGATTGCAACTTTATTAATCTTTGCGCAGTATGATCCAAAAGATTTTGTAATAGCACTTGAGCAGTAGTTTCCTTTACCTCTATACCCTCTGGTCGGCACTGTAATTCTGCTTCGAGCACTTCATTATACGGCGGATATATGTCGCTATTATGACTTTTATTCAAAAGCCTGGTGCTTATATATTGCTGTTTTGTTAACGTGTTTTCCAGGAGATAAGCTAGAGCTTCATCTGGTGAAAGAGGAGTTGGTTTTTGCCATTGAAATTGCATCTTCGATTCGGTTAGAAATTCAGGTTTTGTTAAGGTTTCTTTAAGAACAAAGGCAACGTCACTCTTGCCTTCTTTTTTAGCAGATACAGTTGCTGCATGAATCAAAAGATTTGTGTCATTATCACTTTTCATTCATTATCATTCATTCATTATCAGTTTCCTTTTCAATCTTGCTCCTGTATTTGGGTAAGATAAGTTTCGGCGTCCCACTTTCTGTGGTGTCTTACAGTTTTCCCACTCATTAACAAAAATTGTAATTTTAGAAGCCATCCACTTAGTATGTTTGGACATAAATCGATCTAAATGTCTGTTACACTCGGGCAGTTTTCTTTTAATGAATAATTCAAAATTAGCTATTTTTTTGTCAATCTGTTCTTTCTTTTTTAATTCCAGATGGTTATTGTTGATTGTGGAATAAACGTAATCATAAACGTAATTTATTTGTCGATTGTTACCGCTCCAAATGTGTAAGAGGTCGCTATGTCTGAACTCGAACTTGCCTATATAAAATCAGATTATTAGAAAACAAGCAAAAACGGGCAAAATATATTATTTTGCCGTCAAAAACAATAGTTAAAGGTACAAACTGGCGTTTTTAACTTTTGTCAGAAATTGTCAGAAAATTAGTTATACTCCAGAAACACAGGGGACATGTTAGAATTTTCTGTAAAAATACACATAAATTGGATGTTGCACAACACAAAAACTCTATAACTACACATATATTAAAAACATACATTAAAAACTGCATACCTTGACCTTTATTTTCCATATTTTACTATAATTTGTGGATGCGTATTGACAATCGTATCATCAAATAATTTGGCGCGAATTGCCTTCTCGCAATCAGCTGATCAATACTGAACTTTTAAAAGCTCATAAAAAGCTCAAGTGAAGCTTTCGGTCAGTTTTTTGTTTGTTTTTAATTTATATGATCAATTTACTTTTAGAAAATAATTGCTAAAGTACGATATATTGACATAAAAATTTCGAGTTTATGCCAAAATAATCGAATTCCGGACCATAGTGCACTGGTCATGTGTATTACTGGGTCACGATGGGTAGAACTGCCCGAAAGCGTTTTAGTTATTTCCGAGAGTAGCCTGCAGCTATTAAGTGCGGCTGCACTTTCAGCTTCATCTGCTTGCGCGTTAATCCATTGCCTCTTATCTCTTCTGAAGACTTTCTTGATAACCTAAAAAGGGTGGGAATATTTGGCACGATAAGTTTCGTTTTGCTCGTTTCTAACATAAGGCTGTGTTTGTTGTAATTTTACAGCATGACATTTCCCAACTAGGTTCCAGATCTCGTCTTTTGTTTGTTAAAATACCAAAGTATTTTCCTACCAACATCTTCTCATATTCGCTTAAGTCTAAGGCTTGCAGTTCGAGTTGATTTGTTAGTGTTTCTTTATACAGTATTGCGGTATTTTGGATATTAAGTTTTCCGACATCAAAGCGATGTTTTGTTTTGGTAACCTTCTTGCTAATTGCTGCAACTTTTCGAACGACCTTGGCGAGCAGAAAAAAATGGTTCCTACTTCGGTTCCTCTTTTTTGTGGGGACATACGTACATTGCACAAAAATAGTATATCAAAATGTTAAATAATTCATTGTCCTAGACTTTTGTCTTCATTGCTATAATGTAGACATTATAAAAATAAATTCTTTTTGAAAGTTGTGCCCAACGAACAAATGACCTTGCGCACACATTCAAACACATCCAAATATACACTCAATTTTACAAACAAAAGGTTAGTTAGGCTTGGGCACATTTTGACTAATTTGCAAGTTGATACGTTATTTCTCTCAGTGTGTGCTGGAGAGTCTATGCTAGTTAAGTGGTCTTTTGGGTCATGAGTATCATTGGGGCCTTGATTTAAGATTGTATGTGTTTGTTGTGTGTTTGTGGGCACACACTTCAGTTCTGAACTGGCTTACATTACTATACATATATGTATATATACAATATTTACAAAAAGAAAATATTTGCTTTGATAAAACACGGCTTCTGAGATCATTTGGGTGAAGTCGTTCCAGGCGTCTTCTTGGTCTCTGTTAAATTTCGAAAATTTAAGGCGGGGAACGGGAGAAGATATCGATATGATTAACAAACTTAATCGGCTCAGGAAATATGTGCACCAGCTGGTTTCCTATCTCTGGCTCTTATAGTCTCCGATATCTAGGTGTTTGTACTGAGGACGGACGGACAGGCGTTAGCGTTTTGGTATAAAATCAATTATATTATGCTACTATATTATATATTATAATATTAATTGGGATATCAATAATCAAATCAAAATTTCAATCAACTTATTGCTCCATAGAGGACCTAGAAAAAAAAAGCTTTAGATGAATAACTCGTTTGTTTATAAAGATATCGTAACCAAATTTTGCATTCGAAAGTTTTTTAAAGTCCCTAAACACTGTATCAAATTTTCTCAAAATCAGTTGACAATATCATATAGCTCTCATAAGAATGATCGGTCCAAAAAATATTTTTGGCAAAAATTCGTCTCTTTTTGGTTGGAAATCTTACTACCGACTTTAACGTACACCATATTTGTGTTGAATTGGCATTGCAATTAATTTGAATTGTTTTAGTGAATTTTTTTGTACTAAATTTAATCAAAATCGGTTGCCTATTTTATTTAGCTCCCATAGGATTAATCGGTCCAAAAAAAACTTTTTTTATACAGAATTCGTTGTGTTTCGTTTGTTTGTAAAGATATTTGAACCAAAATTAGGCATTTCGATTTTTTTAAGGTACCAAAGCACTTTGTCAAATTTAATCAAAATTGGTTGACTATATCGTATAGCTCCCCTAGGAACGATCGGTCAAAAAAAAATTATTGATTAAAAATTCTTCTGTTTTTGGTTTTTTATGAAGAAACCTAATTTAACAATCAAACTTTGATGTTTTTATGCAATATACCGGATTTTATTGCAATCTACTGGTACAGGGTATCCCAAAGTCGTCCGCGGTTGCTCAAGCTTAAAATACCCTTTGTACCTTACAGATTAAAATTATGAATATATCATCTGAATCTGTTCAATCTGCAAATGCTTAGTGAAAATATATAAATCATATAGAAATATTGATACCAGCCGCCAAGCAGAATTCGAAATAATTTTTCTTAAATAAAAAATAAATTTCATGATGTGCATCAAATCGACTGGCTCATTTAACTTTACCCTAATACTGGTAAAACTCTAGTTCTTTCGCTCTTGGACCCTGTTTTAGACCGGCTGCACTCACTCTGGTGGGAAAAATTGAGTTCTCTTAATTTAGTACAAAAAATGGCGGACGTAAAGTCGGGCGCGGACGACTTTAGGATACCCTGTACCACTAGCTTGTAATAAAGTCCGATTTCTTCACAAAAAACCAAAAACAGAAGAATTTTTAAGCAAAAATTTTTTTTTGACCGATCGTTCCTATGGGAGCTATATGATATAGTCAACCGATTTCAATAAAATTTGACACGGTGCTTAAATACCTTAAAAAAGATATGAACGCCAAAGTTATTTCAAATATCTTTACAAACAAACAAAACACATCGAATTTTGTATAAAAAACGTGTTTTTGGACCGATTGGTCCTATGGGAGCTATATGATCTAGTCAAACGATTTGGATTAAATTTGGTACAGTGCTTAGGAACTATAAAATACTCACGAATGTCAAATTTGGTCCCAATATCTCAACAAACAAACGAAACACAACAAATTTTGTTAAAAAATCGATGTTTTGGAAGATCGGACCTATGGGAGCTATATGATATAGTCCACCGATTTTGTTCAAATTTGGCACATTGCTTAAGTGGTCTAAAAAATTTCCAAACGCCAAATCTGGTTAGGATATCTTTATTAAAAAACGAAATATAGCCAATTTTTCTTTAAAAAAGTTATTTTGGCCGATCGGTCCTATGGGAGCTATATGATATAGTCAACCGATTTTGATCAAATTTGGTACAGTGATTGGGAACTATAAAAAACTTTCGATTGCCAAATTTCGTTACGATATCTTCATAAACAAACGAATTATTCATCTAAAACGCTTTTTTTTTTCGAGGTCGTCTCAAACACCCCCATGGGAGCTATATAATTTATCCCCGATATCAAAAAAATAAAATAAACTTGCCTCCTATGGAATAATATGGGATCTAATGTGAAAGTTTGGTAACTCTAGCTCGTACCATCTCTGAGATCTAGGCGTTCACACGGACGGACGGACGGACAGACGGACGGACAGACGGACATGGGTATATCGACTTCTATATTCACCCTGATCATATTTTAGGTAACTTTGGGGTGTCTCCGACGTCTCCTTCTATATGTTACATACATTTTCGGCTTGCACAAACTTAATATACCCTTGGACCATACGGT
>JBAMAX010000027.1:0-15807 GCA_037043745.1 Chymomyza amoena
TCTAAAACTATAATATCTTTTAAAATATTTTATGTCGAAATATATATTTTGGCGACCACTGAATCATTAGGCTGCCATATAACCAGTGGCGGATCTAGGGGGGAACTGGTGGAGAGTTACCTCCCCCAAAAGGTTACTAGAAAAAAAAATAATCAGACAAGAGATCTTCATTTGTTTTTGTGGGCGCATTAAATGTATTTTCTTTAATTTTTAAAAATATTATGAGTCGGATATTTTAGACCATTCATTGTGATTCCAATAACGAATTGACACTTTTAAATAGTGAGTATATTCATTTTATAATTAATATAAATTTTGCACTTTGCGAAAGACAAATAGTATATACACATAACAAAGTACTTATTTCATGTGGTTTAAAACCGAACGGCAAACCATTTTTTTCTTTATAAATTATTTTCAAAAAACTTTAAAATATTTTCGATTTATTTTCTTTGGCATACTTAGCTCCGCCAAATCTATTTGATTCATGTGCACACCAAATAAGGTACATATAAAAAATATTTTTAAAAAAACATGACGATCGACATATTTAAAGAACTATTTTAAAAAAGAAAATTTATATTTTTTTTAAGAAAATGTGCTGGTTAAAAAAGAAATGCTATACGAGGGTGGATTGATAAGTTTCCGGCCTGACCAAGAGATGGCGCCACTAGGCCTACCTTGAGGTGGCGTTCTATAGTACCATCCTTAGATAGCTTGTAGCTATAGTTTCAGCCCGATCGCCACGTTAGTTTAGATTTGAGAGCACACTGAACAAGACGCCTCTGTGTTTTTTTTTGATTTTTTGATTCGAAAAAACATTTCTACCGCCAATTTGACGTTGTATAAGCGTAATCCAAGCGAATTTTTACGTCGATTCATAACCGTTGACGAAACTTGGGTCCACCACTACACTCCTGAAAGCAAAGAACAGTCTAAACAGTGGATTGGACAAGTGGAACCAACTCCAAAGAAGGCAAAAACAATTTTTTCAGCGAACAAGGTTATGGCTACTGTTTTTTTGGAATGCAAGAGGTATTATATACATTGATTACCTTGAAAAGGGTAAAACTATCACTGGTCAATACTACGCAGACTTATTGCAACGATTGACCCACGAGGTGAAAATTAAACGACCTCTTCTGGCGAAGAAAAGAATCTTGTTTCATCACGATAACGCACCAGCGCACAAGTCAATCGTTGCGTTGGCTAAAATCAACGATCTGAAGTTTGAATTGATGCCGCACCCTCCCCACTCTCCAGACCTAGCCCCGAGTGACTATTATCTGTTTCCTAACCTCAAAAAATGGCTTGGCGGTAAGAGATTTGCGGACAATGAAGAAGTAATCGAAGCTGTAAATGGGTATTTTGAGGAGCTTGACGAATCAGTCTATAGAGATGGCATTACTAGACTAGAACACCGCTATGAGAAATGTATCAGCCTTGGAGGAGATTATGCTGAGAAATAAAAAAAAAATTCTTAAAAACGTTGTTTTTCTTGGTTAGGCCGGAAACTTATCAATCCACCCTCGTACATAAATTATTGGCACACTTGTTACTAAATTAGAAATTTGGTTAATAAAAATATGTTTTTTGGACTTTTTATATTAAATAAGGATGCCTTTTGGGCTTGTAATGGCTTTCAAGCAATGTCTTATATTTTTAAAGAATCTTTTGATCTCCTGGGGATCAATCTTCTCGAGCTGTATAGTAATACAGTCGTGGCTGAATATAGTGAACACCCGGTATAGTGAACGCCTAAATTTTTACATAGAGTACACTATTTAGTGAACAATCGAAAACCTCTAAAAAGTGAACCAAGTTTTGAAAGCATTTTCAAGCAGTAACGAACGAAAAAACACAAAAAGAAATCAAAAACGAAAGTGGATTTCTTGACCTTTTCGTTTTCCTACAAATATACTATATTTTAATGATATCTTGCACAAATGTCAATTTTGAACAAATAAAATAAGTTTTTAAACGAAAACATGTCAACCTTGATATAGTGGGCAACCTTAATAGTGTGAACAGGCCTTGCTATAATTATATAATCACTATATCCAGACACGACTGTAGATGTTATTGACGATTCCTTGGGTGTTACTTGTTGCCACAATACAACAATTTTAACTACTCAAGATGAACGAAATCGAATGGAAGCTATGTTTAAAACTTTAAAAATTTTCATTTTCGTGCAGAAGTATTGTTATCCACAATTTTAACTCAGAAAAAAGTCACCATAGAAGGTACAAAAATATAGTATCATAGAATACACAAAAACCCCCTAAAAAAAACAAAAATAAACAGATTTAATTGACGGATTTGTCGATAAAAATTATAATCTACCAAATCAAATACGGAAATTTTTTTTTTGGCTTTCTTAAGTTGTTTTCTAAAACTATAAAGATTTTATTTTGGAAACATATACCTGGAATGAATTTTAATTTAAACTCAATTCAGTTATTATGAGTTTGTCCCTTTAGGGGCACACCTAGTGTGAATATTTCAAAAAAAAAAAAAAAAATTTTTTTTTTCTATATTTCGATAGGTTATACCTTTAAAAATAACATACTAAAAATTTTAAATCGATATCTTAAATAGTTTTTGAGTTACAGCCATTTAAAAGAGTAGCCGCTCGGCAGTTAGATAGTTGGTATATACCTGAGATCGCGTGTCATTTCAAAAATATTTAATATTTTATTTCAAAAATTTTACTGCGTATTCTCAAAACATGTATAAATATACCCTCAAAATTTTAAATAGATGGATTCACTAGCTTTTTTTTTTAATTCCCAAAAATGGCATTTTTTTAGGTTGTCACACTAGGTGTGCCCCTTAAACGCGTTTTTCTCGAAACAGCATTTTTCGAATTTGCTGGAGTGATTACTCGAAGACAAATGATCCGATCGCAATAAAATTTTTTTTGCATCTCCTCTATATAGTTGTCCATACGATGAACCTCCAGTTTTTTGATCTGATCAAAAATCGAATTTTGGCAGGCCAAAGACGACCAAAATTTTGGGAAAAATTTAACTTTTTTTTCAACATGCCGCCATTTTGTCATTTTTCGATTTTTTTGTTCGCCCGAGGTTCATCGTACAGACAATATGTTTTAGTTTAACGAGAATTTTTTTTTTAGGTTTTATCAATGGAGAAGGCTGCAATCACTCCAGCAGTGGAGGACTTTTTTTTGGCGCCGCCGGAGATCGCGTGTCATTTCAAAAAAATTCAATATTTTATTTCAAAATTTTACTGTCTCTCAAAACATGTATAAATATACCCTCAAAATTTTAAATAGATGGATTCACTAGTTTTTTTTTTATTAATTCCCAAAAATGGCCTTTTTTTAGGCTGTCATAAGGTGTGCCCCTTAAGGGCTAGACGTAGAAACGCAAACAAAACAAAACTTCATATACAAATCTACTTCCTCCGCCTTTTTATTTATTTTCCGTCGATTTCTTATCTTCTTATGTGGCCATAACAACCCGATTACCGGGTTACGGCCTGCCTTAAAACGTCCCTCCAGGCGCCTCTGCATTGCGCGCGCCTTCTTCAGTTGGTCACACCGAGCGAAGACAGGACCCCTTCCACTTGGTCTTTTCAACGCAAACACGGTCGTCCTCTCCGCCAACGGCCGCTGACTACCGCATCGAACACACGTTTAGCTGGAGCATCCTCGTCCATCCTAACGACATGTCCGAGCCAGCGAAGCCGCTTGATGTTGATACGCTGAGCAACGTCCATGTCGTTGAAGAGCTCATACAGCTCCTGGTTGGTGCGGATGCGTTAGTCATCGCCAACTCGAATAGAACCAAAGATCTTACGCAGTACTTTCCTCTCGAAAACTCCCAAGGCAGCTGCATCAGTTAGCGACACGGTCCAGGCTTCCGCGCCGTAAAGAAGCACTGGAAGGATGAGTGCCTTGTAGAGTGATAGTTTTGTGGCGAGAGAGGTCTCTTCTACTCAATTGCCTATTGAGACCGAAATAGCACCTGTTGACAAGAGTTATTCTGCGCTTGATTTTCCGTCAATTTACTTCATAATAAAATTAAATTTTTCTACCTAATTGAACTAAAAACTATAAACAGTAATTTTTACTAAAGTGATTAACGTTTTTAACTATTGTATAATTGTGTAAAACCAAACTTGGATTTGACGACCTTTATAAGGATTTCCGTTCACTATTTTTCTCTGATTTTTTGATTTTTGACGCCGAAAGCTTCCCATAGATGGCAATATCAGCAGAAACAGCTGTTCGGGTTTGGCGAAAAATAATGCCTGGTCGGCAAAATCGTTGCGGATTGTTTTGAAATTATAAGAAAATTGATATAATATTAAATAATTCAATTGTAACATTAATGTGCTTTAAAACACGTCCATTCACCCAAATACTCCGGCCTTTCTTAGGTTTTTCCTCCTCTCGTCGCTTTTCTTTCTTCATCCCACATTTCAATCGCAATGCTTGTCATTATTATTGCATTGTCAACACAAAATATCATAAGTTAAAATTGTTCATGTTTTTAAATTTTATTTTGCGCTTTTAAAAATTTGCTATTTGTAAACAAAAAACAGCTGATTATTGATAATTATATCGATATATTTCATATTTTGTAAGTTAACCAACACTGTTCGTTTCGTTTTTTTCTTGTCTTCGTGTAGCCCTTTAGTTAAAAGGGCCATGAAATGAAATTTTATATTTGTACTGTTTGTGGTCACGAAGAAAAACCAAACACAATCCGAAAAGTACTCGAGTAACTGAGATAAGAGAAGTTTATTTCCTTGCATTCTACTAAAAATTTCCTTGTGTTACTAAAAAGAGATCACTACCACGATTTACCATCACATAAGCATCCTATAAACTATATAGACCTATGTGCAGATATAATAATCAACAACAATAAATTTACTTTCTCCTGCCGACGTGATTATTCAGATTCGAATGCCTTTAGAATCCCTAATCTTTGAAAGCAAAAGTTTATTACATCATGTAGGCATATAATATGTAATAATTTTCTTGTATGTATTTTTTTTAAGGTGTGTGCTCAGGCCCATTTAATTTGTTTTTTTTTTACTTTAATTTCTTGCATTTCCGTTTAGCTTGACAAAAAATAAAAAACGGAAAACTGTTCTTATCCGCAGAGACAGATCTGTAGCGAAACAGGCCTTAAGTGGATTCGGAGCAGTCCACTTCAATGTAGTTTATTTCAGGGTGTCAGGGTCGCGGCGTTTTTTGCTTTTTGTCATCCGATATGGCTCTATGTGTGATTAGTATTTCAAGGCATCACCTTTTGACAAATTCAATTCAATCAGCAGTAATTATGTCTCATCGAAATCATATCAAAGGGATCTTCAGGTCGTGTGTATTACAGCGTCGTTGTAGAATTTTGATCAGATTAAGGGAAAGAGAGAGAGGGCAAAGTATGAAGCGTTTTGGATAAGCCCATTTTGTTTTCATAACAACAGCTCGTTGCATGATCAGTGTGACCTGAGTCAGGAACTGGGGCTGGATGATGAAAACGCTGCCGCCTAGAAAACTCGTATTTATCAATGAATGTAAGTGAGACACTCTGAACGTTAAGATATTGATCAATGGGTTGCCAGAGTTTCAGAGTTATTCAATATTATTGTTGTTTGCTTTGTTTGCAAGCTATGCAACATGTAGCAAGGTATTGTCTGGGGCCGGAAGTTTTTATTTTTTTGCATTTTGAAAAACAAGAAGAACAAAAATGTTATAGATGCGTAGATATGCATTTTTATCATAGGTATAAATTGTGAAAGATAACCCTAATAGAATAATAGTAATAGAAATAATCGCATTTTTTATATTTTAAGCTAATTTTACTCATTAGCTAAAAAAAAATTATAAAAAAAAATATATTATGTTATAACTATATTTTTAATAGATAAGACTTAACTGTCTCCGATATTTCATTATAGTTATCTGCACCATATAAGACAAAGAGTATATTTATTTTGTGCAAGCCCAAAAGTTATGTAAATTATGATCAGAGTGAATAGAGAAGTCAATATACCCATGTCCGTCCGTATGAATGCTTAGATCTATGAAATGGTAAGAGCTAGAGCAACCAAACTTTCATAATAGATCCCTTATTATTTCATAGGAGACAAGTTTATTTTATTTTTGATATAGGGGTATTTTATATAGCTGTGGGAGTGCTTCAGAGGGCCTCGAAAAATATCAAAGTTTTAGATAAATAATTAGGTTTTTTATAAAGATATCGTAACCAAATATTTTACTCAGAAGTTTGTTATAATTCCCACGCAAAGTATTGAATTTAATAAAAATCGGTTGGCTATAGAAATTTCAACGATCAGTCAATAATAATAATTTTGTAATAAGAGTTATTTTTGAATGGTGCCACTTTTATATATATAGGTTACGTTCGTTTAAAATTCATTTATCATATTGTATATAATATACTAATCAACTTGAAACTCTCCAAAAAGGTACACCACACTACGAAATCGTTGAGCTCAAGGATTCGACGTAAGGCGTATAAGTGAGTTGTAGTTGGTCGATAACGACCCATAGTATTTTTGTTTGTCTGGCAATTGTGTGTCCCAAAAATTAATATATATATATATATATATATATATACCGGTTCATATTCAATTACCTTATACCAAATGGCCCAATATAAATAATATTAATATTGCTAAAAATTAAAATATTTAAAAGTCGATAGCATTAAGTTTACAAATGTACAATATTTTAAGCAATATTTTAAGCTCCCTTATATTTTTCGTCTTGAATTATATTACCAATATGAAATTCTAAATTATTTCTGTGTGTTCACTCTGAGTAGGACAGAATTAGGCTTATAGGATCATGAAAACCCAATAGGTTGCCTTAGGGTCACAATAGACGGCCTAGCCGTTTATCATAAGACATAGTTTGGGTGGGTAGAGACGGGACTAATTTTACCAAAGTCCCCATATAAGATAGCAGCAAGGTCCGTTTGATTAATTTTATTTATTTGTTTACTTGTTTTAATTGGTCTCCATTTGGTTTATATTTTTGTTTATTTGTCCATGTGCACCTTAAATTTATGTTCAGTGTGTATCAGGAGTCAGTGTTTAGGAATTTTGATGTTTGATGTTGTTGTTGCTCCATTTCCACTCCATCTCATCTCACTAATTCCAGCTATCGCAATCCTGAGTTTGACCATCTCACCTTCAAATTGCGCCAGTCGGAATGGTCCTTACGTTCCATTGTCCAATCCGTGTCCGTTTTGAAATGCCAATGTTCGTCATCGGTAAGGGGTCGTTGGTTATTTATTGCTAAGACATAAGCTTAAAATAAACGTGTTTCTATATTCAGAAGTTGTACCTAAATATTAAATCTTTCAAACAAAAATGGTTAAATTTCAGTTCGAGGCGCTTGAATTTAAGATGATATGTCCCATCGCTGTAAAATCGAAAATGTTCATCTCAATATCATAATGTAACCTTTAGTTGTGATCACGCTTTGTTTGCCATAGTCATGCGATTAAGATCAATTTGTTTTTGAATTAAAAATTTGATTAGAAAGTATGCACGAATAAAAGAATTTTGACTTTAAAAATTCGCTATTGGGAGCTGTTTAGCTTAATAAATATGATCATAGTCAATATGTTAATTCTAAGAAACTAAATCTCTATCAAAAATATTAAATCTGTTTACAGAAAAATGTATTTTGTTATTTATGTTGCTAAAAAATTAATATTGAAAAAACAATTGTAAAAACATCTTACTTACTCATAAATTTATAATTAAATAATAATTGAGCTCAAAAAAAAATTTATGATATAAAAACAAAATTATATAATATGTTATAATTTTTAAATTGGCCCCTTTCGCACGCCACTGTTATGAATTCATTATGAATTAAAAAACATGCATAGTGGCGCCACCTATTGGTTCTGAACTTCTATCTATTTTTTCCGCCATCTACAGCTTTAATGGCGCAACGGTCTACATTTCATAAATGAAACTGCTTTATGAATTTAAATAAAGTTAGCACTGCTTAGGCACACCGAATCATCTCTTTGTCGTTAATGCAGTGCTACCAAACTACAAAATGGGCTTTTCATGGTGACATGACTTAACGCCAGAAACGATATTTGGCCTTATGACCGTTTCTAGCACGGACTTAAAGCCAGATATCGTTTCTGGCGTTAAGTCCATCAGCAAAACGGACGTCACGCCAGGCAAAAAATTCTGGCGTTATGACCGCTTAAGTATTTGAGTTAAACATAAAATATATGTAATATTTTTCACATATAGAATTTGAAAAGGAACGAATTACCTTACGCTCGCTGAAAACAAAAATGAGCGCCAAATTTAATATGTGTAATGAAATTTTATTAACACAAGTAAAAAAAGATTGTGTTTTTTTTGTGTAATATAAGTAAATTATACATTATTAATTGTTGTTGGAGTTTAAGCAAACAAAAGATTAAAAATATATGCCAATTGGAATTAGTTATAATTTAGCTTAAAAGCTAAAGATATGATGAAGCGCTGGCAACGCAAGCCTTTGGCTAACATTTATAAACTTTTTTGTATTAATGCATAATTTTTTTTGCATTAAGGCGTTAAGCAGTTTTTGTGACAACAAGAAGCAACGGCGTACGAAGCAGTTTTACGCCAACAAGGAGCAGTGCAGAAGCGAGAGCAGGCAGTCTTCAAGCAGTATTCACCAAAACAATTAAAATGTTTAGATTGTTTGTTGGTTGTACATTTTGAAGTATTATTTGTATTATTGTTTTGGTGAGTAAGACAGTCGATTAATATGCATATGTTTAAGATTTAGTGGATTTAAGTTACAGAAAGGGCGAGTTGTAGGTGACGAGTTGGGTTTCAAGTAGTAGAAATGATTGAGTTTAGTGTGACCTAGGCGAAGGCGTATCAATTTAATTTCGTCTTACCTGATTAGAGTAGTTTTTTGAGAAATCTGATCAAATTTGTGTAATATTCTTTTAGGATTTATTATTGATTTGATACCAGTTTGATGTGTTAAAGACGTTTTGAGTTTTTTTTGTGTTATATAAATTTGTAATATATTTTTGAGTATCGGATAAGCAGGAATTTTTTGCCATGATTTGCTGCCATATCAGCAAATTCATTGGCTATTATTACTATATGACCTGGATTCCACATTAGTTTAAATTGTGTGTGATTTGTTGTAATTAGCTTTCTAATGATGTAAGGGTAGTATGATGTGTTGTCGATATTGTTGATTGTATCTAAGGATGAATAAGTGTCTGAGCAGATTAAAAATTGACCGAGATGAGTTTTAAGGGATTCTATTGCTTCAATGAATGCGATGATATCTGATGAAAAGACTGATGAGTATTCTGGGAGAATACCAAGCTAATGTAAAAAATACTTTATGTAAATTTGTTCTTTTTTAGTATTATTACGGGAGTTATAAGCTATTAATATATTAAAAAAAAAACAGCAGCGAATATTGCGCTGTCAATTAATTGGTACGCGCTGGTACTAATTTTTGTTTAGTTTAACGTGGCTTTGAGGATTAATAGACCAAACATTAACAGCCCAATCGTCCCAATGGAAGCGGCCAGAAGAGCCAAGACCAAAACAAAAAAATCGCCGAGCACACAAAACACTTATAACCTTTACGCCTCTCACAACCAAACAAAAAATGCCATTCACTTGAAATTTGGTACAGATGTTCGGGAAGAGTGTACCAACACAACAAAACAAAAAAATCGATAGTGGAAAATACGTTGCCCGCGAAATTTGAAAAGTCCTCTTACTTTGGAACATACCTCGTATAAGAAAAAATCAAAATCCAATTATAATTAAAAGGTTCAACATATGGAAAAAAATTAAGCCGGAATATATAAATATTTGCAAAATGTGTTTTTAAAATGTTTGAACTTTATTATAGGAATGTCATAGTAAGGTTCACTGGATGGCACCATTCAAGGCTTTTCTCTACAGCTCATAAGGTCAGCCCCTCGCAAGCACATTTTAAGTCGTTCGATGTATTTTTGAGCTTGTGACCGTATGACGTTACCAACTTCAGGGATTTTCAGGTCTCGCATTTACCAAAAATTTTAACAAAAAAAATGTGTATATTTAAATATATATTAAAACTGACACGGGCTTAACACGATTTCCTCGATATCATAGTTCCCATGTAATGCTACAAAACGATGGCAATAGTAGTAATAGTAATAGTAAATAAATTTAGTTACCAGAGTGAAAATACAATTGCCTTCAGGTGCTATGTGAGTTTTAACCAGTTGTGAATTGTAAGATGTGCTATTGATACATAAACAAATATCTCGACGTTATTCTGGACAGGAGGCTAACCTTCTCGAAGTACATAACAATGATGCAAAAAAACTGTGCAATCTAAAGCGAGGAAAATGCCATGGTTGCTCGCGTCCAGAAATAAGCTTTCCTTGCTTAATAAAGTTTCAATTTACACATTAATTTTAAGCTCAAAGTACGCGCTTCAAGTTTTCGGAATCACAGCGAAATCGAACTCAAATAAAATTATAGTTGTCCAAAGCAAAAATAAGAATTATGTGCGGTGCTCCCTGGTACATACGTACTATGGTTATAGAAAAGGATTTGGGGGTTTCTAAAGTAGGGCTGTTATACATTTGCAAGCGAAAGGTAAATATTTAGAGCGTCTTGGATCTCACCCAAATTTATTAGCACGACTGCTGATCTAAGAGAGACCGTCTTCCTGAGCTAAAAATAGAAGATTGAAACGGTGCCACCTACAGGATCGTCCATGGAGAATCCTTGGGTAAATGTACATAAAATCCTTAACAAAAAGAATTCTGTAAAATAAAGTTTTTCTTGTAATGCTTATTTTAAGTCTTTACTTATCTTTTGTTCGTAAATAACTTAAAATGTCATTAAGCTGTTTCTTAAGGTATATAAAAAAAAAATTAAAAAAGATAAAAACAAAATGCTTCTTTCTATTAATTCGTCCAACTAGAATATTTGATACATTTTTAGAGACCAGCAACTGTAAAAAATATTTTTTTCTTTAAATAAAAAACTTCACTTGTTTAAAGTATTTCAGTTTTTTTTTGTTTAAACAATAATAATTGTAATTATAAAAATGGCGGACGTAAAGTCGGGCGCGGACGACTTTAGGATACCCTGTACCACTAGCTTGTAATAAAGTCCGATTTCTTCACAAAAAAACCAAAAACAGAAGAATTTTTAAGCAAAAATTTGTTTTTTGACCGATCGTTCCTATGGGAGCTATATGATATAGTCAACCGATTTCAATAAAATTTGACACAGTGCTTAAATACCTTGAAAAAGATATGAATGCCAAATTTATTTCAAATATCTTTACAAACAAACAAAACACATCGAATTTTGTATAAAAAACGTGTTTTTGGACCGATTGGTCCTATGGGAGCTATATGATATAGTCAACCGATTTCAATCAAATTTGGAACAGTGATTGGGAACTATAAAAAATTTTCGAATACCAAATTTGGTTACGATATCTTCATAAACAAACGAATTATTCATTTAAAACGCTTTTTTTTTGTCGAGGTCTTCTCAAACACCCCCATGGGAGCTATATAATTTATCCCCGATATCAAAAAAATAAAATTAACTTGCCTCCTATGGAATAATATGGGATCTAATGTGAAAGTTTGGTAACTCTAGCTCTTACCATCTCTGAGATCTAGGCGTTCACACGGACGGACAGACGGGCGGACATGGGTATATCGACTTCTCTATTCACCCTGATCATATTTTAGGTAACTTTGGGGTGTCTCCGACGTCTCCTTCTATATGTTACATACATTTTCGGCTTCCACAAACTTAATATACCCTTGGTACCATACGGTACAGGGTATAAAAAAAGTGCTGCATACTTTTAGTGACTGTATGGGAAAATCAAATTGTTGTTTTTAGTACTTTCCTCGCAATTTTGTTATGTTTTCTCATCGTCCCTGGACTTCCACGAACATTTCAAGACCAAAATTAGCCAAATCAGTATAGCCGCTCTCGAGTTTTAGCAAGACTAACGAACGGAAATACATTTTTATTTATATAGATAGATTATTAAACGAAATAAACAGTTAAATTATGAAACGTTTATGAAAAAACGTAAGAAGTGCGTGTTTCATTTGGACAGACTCGAGCATTGGCAGCTCAAGTCCTACAATTTTTGGGAGCTCGACCGAGATTTGATGATAACTACATACATACGACGTAACAAATAATAAATCGTCTGAAGCTGCAAAGTGTGTGAGGATCGTAAGTAACGTGTTAGTGACTAGTGGAAGTTGATTTTTAGTGTCTTTTAGAAGTAACGTATTAGTCTCCTGATGGAAGTTAAAATTTTGATTTCCAATATTTTAAATAAAAATAATCAATTTTAAATAATTTCAAGAGCATTTATTTGGAAGTTTTGAAGTTCAAGTTCATCTAAGGACCGTGGCTTTCTACAAAATTCACGTGGACAAAAATTTTTGAGGTTCTTTAATCTTCCAGAAAGTGTACAAATTTGCCAAGACGTTAAAGGAAACTGTTCACCCTCTTTCCGCGCCCAAGCTTTTAAAAGACTTCGTGTAACTCCCAAACAAATTACATGCATATAATCTAATCCTATTTGTTGAACCATATCAATTGGAAGTTTTTCAATCATGGTTGTATCCTGCTGGTTGTGATGCTCTGGCTGAAATCTATTCCTAAATGAAGTATCATCCCGTAAAGCGGAAGATTCAATATTGGGAAATACAAGCCGATGTTTAAACAATTCTCCTTTTTGCAAACAGCGTGCGCATGAATAGAATTCAGTATGACCTTTAATCCCCAAGATAAACGATCTTGCTGGGGCATCCATTATAAAACATCTAGATTTTATTTAAAAAAACTTTTTTTTGAAATGTAGTCCACTTTCCATTAATTTATTAAGCTCATCTACAAACTCTGGTAAAAAGTCATTTGAGTTTTCTGGCTTAGAGTATCCTTCAGCAATTCAGGATAAGTAGGTACATTGCATAGAACAGGCCAAACCTGTTTATTTGAGCTTTTGGTTAATGGTAACCCATCAATATTAAAATCTATGTCAATAACCTCTGAAGTATAGTCATTTACTAATAGAAAGTCTGTCAGGGCATCTTCTATGCCATAATGACTGTAAAAACCTTCTCCCATACTACGAGATTTAACGTCCTTTGGGGTCTTTTTCAATGTTCGACAGTCTTTAGGGACGCTCACATTGTGTTCTCTTAATATTTATAACAAGTCATTTAAAGCACTATTGCAAATATTATTTTCAACCGCCCATTTTCGTAGCTTCTCACATATACTGGTTTCTTCATTGCAAATATCTTCAGCTCTGAAATCCTCAAACTCACTTGAGCTATCACTTAATACATCACTATCACTACTTATGATAACCAGATCTTTCCGGATTTTATTTAACGTGGTATTTTCCTTTGCAGGATTAAAACCACGGTGTTCAAATATGCAACTTGAGTGTACATATAACACGGTGAGTCTGGAATAATTGCTTTTGGTGACAATTCACTCATTTCACAATTTACTTTTCTTTGCGGAGATATAAAATAATATAATGATTACTATAAATTAATAAATAAACAAATCAAAACAGTGCGAAACAAGTAATTTTAACAATTAAAAAAACACCTTTTCAGTGACAACGCACCGCAGAAGACAGAAAGCTAATAAATTCAACTGCGCTGCTTGGCACGGTGGTTTTGTTATTTGTTGCGTTGCGTTTACTTTTGCTTTTGTTTTTGTTTTGAGTTTGTTTTTGCGACTGACTAACTGACTAACGGTTGTATGGACGATGGCGCTGCAAACACAACAGCAATGTTGATTGTTTTTGTAGAAGTCTACTATCGTCAAATTAACTTGCAAAAGTGACTAAAACGTGACGCATTTGACACTTCCAAATGCATTTGGCAGGGCGTATTTGCATGTGTGTATGTATACGTGTGCATGTGCACTACAAGTTGGATGCGACAAAAGTGCAGATAGTTTGCGACAAAAATAAGAAGCTGGCGTCAAGCAGTTTTTGTGACAACAAGAAGCAACGGCGTACGAAGCAGTGTTACGCCAACAAGGAGCAGTGCAGCAGCAGAGCAGGCAGTCTTCAAGCAGTATTGACCAAAACAAAAAGAAGCAGTGTCAGCAACAAATAATAGAAGACAGGTAGGGTCAGAAAAGGACTAAACAAGAAGAGGACAACGACGAGAGGAAGCCAAGGCGATAGATGGCTCACAAAATTCAACATTAAATACCAAGTATTTACAAAAAAACTAATTTATCCGAGGAAAGTAACTTGAATTAAAGAGTTGAAGATTGAAATAATTTTAAATAACTTTCAATTAGTTAAGTCTAATAGCCTTTTCACACTGAGTACATTTTAGCGGAACGCGTGGGAAAATGTAAAGATGTGAAATAGCGATTCACACTGACAACATCTAACATCTAACATCTTGCTGCCATTTTGAAAGGCTGGTTGTGAAATAATCAAAGTGCGACGAAAATTAATAAATATGGATTTTAAAAGAGATTTAGCAATGGTTTTATGTGCCTGTCAGCAACAGGAGCATAAATTAACAAAGATTATTGTGACATTAGGTGAATTAGACCACGACGATGTGTGCAGTGCCATGTTCATGTAAGTGCCGCGGCCGCGAACAGTTTGGATGGTTGTAAGTGCTGCTGGTAAATTAGCTACTTTAATTTACTAACTTTTCAAAATGTATAATTTAGAAGCGTTATGGCATGTTTTGGGAAAAGGACGTACCTCAAAATACAGACATTTTTTTTAAGGAGAGCTTTCGGATGGAACGAAATATATTTTCAATAATGGTGGACAGGCTTCACGTGTTGAAAAAGAAAAGATACAAATTGTCGGAGCGCAATTCCCCTTGACAAGCGGATTGTCATTGCGTTGTATACTCTATGCTCCGCTTCAGAGTAAAGGGCAGTAGGACGGCTGTTTGGTGTTTCGCCAAACAGTGTGTGCAATATTCTGCACGAATTTTGCAAGGCCGTCATATTGGAGTACGCGAAAGAGTTCATGTCTCCAAACTATCTCACGAATGAAAAAATTGATGAATGTGTGCAGTGGTTCGAGTCGCTTGGATTTCCGCATTGTCTGGGTGCCATTGGTGAGGCAATTCATTATTTTAAAGGTTTACATTTAATTACATAATCTACTTGTTTATAAGATGGATGCCACATTGAAGTAAGGCCGCCTCTAAAAGCAGAAGCTGTTGACCACTATAACTACAAAGGCTGGTACTCAATTGTATTACTTGCCTTAGTAGATTACAGGTAAGTTATAATTATATGTCAGCTTCATCATTGTCTGATTAATGAAATTAAATTTGCAGGTTTAGGTTTACTTACGTAAACATTGGATCCCCAGGTCGATGCAACGATTCTAGTCTAGTCTACCGTACATCTTCACTTTGCAAGGCACTTGAAACTACGCCGCTGCTAGAGCAGGGGACAAAAGAAATATGCGGTGTCAAAGCTCCAGTTTTGTTGATTGCGGACTCGGCGATTAGTTTTTCAAGAAATATGATGAAGCCGTATCCGTTCGCAACAACATCGTCACCAAACCAGCAGAATTTTAACTACCGTTTGTCCAAGGCGAGACGAGTCGTTGAAAATGCATTTGGACATTTTATTATTATTTGACCAACAAATCACTCATACGCCATACGCCGAATCCTTGAGCTCAACGATCTCGAAGTACGGTGTACCTTTTTTGGGAAGTTTCAAGTTGATTAGTATATGCTATAG